>KZ807050.1:458485-489532 GCA_000696205.2 Oncopeltus fasciatus
ATTTTTAAAAAAAAAAAAAAAAAAAAAAATTGAGTTTAATATAAGCCAAATAAAAAAAAGGAATAAGGGATACCTGAAAAGTCAGGCATAAATAGTAAAAAAGATTTTAAATGCAATGGCATTAGTTTAGAGATTTGATATCCTGGAAGCCACTATGAGTTCCACACCAAAATTGAACAATTAGTAGAGGTTTACCTGAACTGTTTCTACTCAATGTCATAATCTTAATCACTCAATAGGATGGAAAACTGCTTTTTGTGCACAATATTAACACAATTTTGTAGGAAAAATTTAATATAATTTTATAAATTTAGTAACAAATTATTAATACCTTATAATGATGTAATAATATTATATAAGTAATAAATGACATGTATGTTTCTGGTGAATGAAAAAATTGTAATATCAAGGAAGGGCAAGTATTAAATGTAAAATTTCATATTTACTACAATTTATTTAGACAAATTTGGATTTATTATAATTTATATATTGAAAGTCATTATAATTTGTATATTTAAATTCATTATAAGCTAGCAGGAACTTTAAAATCGCCCTTTTATTTTACAGCTAAAATATCGAATCAATGTAGAGAAAAGTAAAAATAAAGAAATAGTTTGAGATCTATAATTTTTTATTTATTTCTATGAAAAATTTACTTTTAATTATCAATAGAAAAAAAAACAAGCGTCTCTATAGAAATTTATCATAAACAAAAGTTAATACAATTTTTTCCCTTAAGTATAGTTTAAAAGAAATATAATGGATAACATTAGTGGCTTTATTCAAAACTATTCTTGAAAAGAAGTTTAAATGGATTTTTATTGACTTGAGGTTATTAAAGTCAACAGAGTTGTTTTGATGATGGGGTAATCTGGGAAAACCCTTAAAAACAAAATGATCCACAGGCCTAGACAGTAGCTCGGGCAATGAGAGGAGGATTATAAAGTTGTATGAGTCTTAGTTTCATGTTTTCAGTGATGGGGTAAAGAGTGATTGGTTTCTAAAATTGAAATAAAAGTTGTGAAAGTGAAGGTTTAAAGAGTTATTCCTACTTCCTATTCTTACATTTAACTACATCTCAATGATCAAGTTACCATATTTGTGCTTTTATTATGACCACTATTCTTTTTTATTTGATTATGAATTATGTAATAGTTAATTTGCTTTCTGAAATTTTTGCATGTCTTCATATCTCTACTACTTTCTGGATTTATATTACTTCCAAAATTATATTAATTGATTTTGGATTAATTTCTTTACTAAATAGATTAGAACATGTAAATGATTTAGTCCATTGCAATTTATGGTCTTTATAATCAACTGAATTATAAAAAAAAAAACTTATAATAAGAAAATTCAATAAGATTAAATTTTAGAATTAATCAGAGAAAACATGGAAAATCACTTTAACATGCCACTAATTTTAACTTAAATTCAGATTTTTACTAGCAACTAAGCTTAACACTATTAACCAGGTACAGAAAAGCTGTATCATGAAGGGGATTAAAAAATTCATGTGGTTACTTGCCGACTAGTATGTTGAGAGAACAAAGATATTTGTTCTCTGCCAATTCAATGTGCAATTTTAGAAATTCATAAAGTAATGATTTAAATCAATGTAACTGTTAATTAAATTTCCTGAGCATTGAATGAACTTTTTATTGTAATATTTTAGAATAATAATTGAGAACTGTGAGTGAATTGAGAGAGAAAGATTAATCCCAATTGAGCAGTACATTCACACTATATTTTACAGACTATCAATAAACCATATATGGTATATTTCATAAATTGTATTCCAATATTATACATGGGAAAATATTTTAGCCAGAAACTCAATATTATGTGAACGACATATTTTTTTAAAATAAGGGGGCTTTTAAAAACACACACCTATGCATTAAGGAAAATACAAAAAAGAAGCATTTTAAAGACATTGCCTATTTTAAATTAGAGAGCATTTGAAAATGAAGAAAATGAGACCAATATTCAAGTATTTCTTCAGTGAATGGAGCAGTGCTCTACTAAATTATGAAAACAAAAAAAAAAAAATTTGTTGAAGAACATATATCTTGGAAAATTTACTGAGTTCATGAATTATGAAAATGCCAGTTATGAATATCTTGCAGAGTGATATGCATAGTCATTATAAGAAATTTACATGATTCACTTACTTTAAGTTTGATGTATCTACTACATTTTATTTATTTTTTTTTCAGATCACAGTACATATTAGTTTAATTTTCTTGTTCATACAGATTTAATAAAAATGTTGAAGAATATATAATTCTATCTGCTAGAAAGCTACTTACTAACAGTTATGAGTTGCAATTATCTTATCTTAAATATTACTTATATTCATACAAATATAATGTTACAACAAAGGAGCATGTAAGATTTGTTTGTGAATAAAATAATTTCAGATAGTTTGAAATGAACTGTGACCTAAGGCACACTCAATGAGGGTATCTTATCACTAGTGGTTCAAATGTAGGAATATAAAATTTTTCTTGTTGAAAATTTAGATTTTCTTACCTTGAGTAAAACTACTGCATCAAAATATAATTATTTCTCTTCAATGATATACCAAATTCCAGGTGATGTTGCTGAGTAACATGCTTAGTTTTATCATTTCTTATACTAGATCTATTTTTATTTGTTGAGCAATTTAGATTTCCCATGAGCAAATAAAGCAAATTACATAGGACCCCTGACATAACTTGAAATTTTTTTGCAGATCTTTACATATCCTACACAAGAGAAGTTAAAATATAATACATTTAAAATTTTAATGGTTATTGCCAATGTCTTAAGTAAGTTTTAATATATTTTATCATTATAATTATAATTTATTTTTACAACCTAATTCACAAATCATTGGATGAGTTGATTATTTGACGGGGAGGGCATTTTAGAGAGAGTAAAAAATTAAAATCACATCTTTATTATTAGAATTAGGAAAACAAGTATACGTCATAAACGTTATAAAATATATGTTTTTAGCAATTGATAACATTTTGAGAAAAAAACTCACATTGAAGAAAATTTGTAGAAATAAAATGAGTGAGGCAGTAGTGAGAGTTGGATTTACTATTAAATTACATAAACTGAATTTGGTATTTGGACCTATATTTTCCAAATTCTTTCTATTTGAATTCAGATAAGGGGTAGAAGGAGTATAGAAGATGGTGAAATTAAATAATCACCAGTATCTATGTTATTATTGAAATCTTAAGAAGTTTATTGAACAGATTACATAGATGTAAAATTTTATTTAATATTTATACTTCTAAATTTTTACAAAAGCTGCTTAATAATGCTTAGTTTATGCAGCTCCTTATTAAGAACATACTTTTTTCTCTCTATTATTTGAAAGTAATTACTGAATATTATCTTAACTCTGTATATTTATAAAGATACCTTCCCTAATTATTTAACTGCTTGTTTCTTTACTTTTTAATTTTATTTAATCAAGAACTAGTAATTAAAACAGCTATAATTATAGCAACAATTTTTCTATATTAAAAACTAAATGTACAGTATAAGTAAATATATTTCGTGTAAGAAGAAAATGCAGTTAAAGTTAGTAGTCAACTTATAGAGGGGAGTAGTAAGAGATGGTCTGACCAGGGGGGAGGGACACCTCTGTAGCAGAACATCGTTACAAAGTTAGTTGTTAGTGAATTATTGAAGATTACCACCTCTCACCTCACACATTAACTCTGTACTGAACCTCTCAGCCAATTTATCCACTACTACTTTTAGAAATAAGCATTCTGTCTTATTTATTTTATGTTCAAAAGTTAAATTGGTTCATAAATTAATCATCCTACAATAATTATTAGATGTTTTTTGCTGGGGTTTGGTAAAGGCCCTTGATTGAACCCCGACAAAAAACATTTAATAATAATATCTACGCTAAAAAAAACTCTACATTTGAACTCTAAAAAAATGTTTCACTGGTTGAGACCTGTTGTTAAAAATATACCACTTTCATATTATTCACAATGAATCATTCTTGATTTAGTTGTAGTATTAGTTGTAGTTTACAACAAAAAAAAATTAAGAATGTCTTTCTAATTCACAATACAAATCTAGTTGTATTATATTGTTGCTATATTCAAATTGTTTATTTATTGTTTCATATTTAATTGTTAATTTACTTTTTAAGATTTATAAGTTATATTTCTGCTTTTAAAATGGTTTTGTATCTATATTTGNTATGACTGGCACATATCCATGAAAATTGAGATGCCTCCTACACTAAGCATAAGCCTCCAATATCTAGTTTAAGCTAAATAAAAAGATTGCTAAAGGGACAAATCAAATTTTCAAAAGATTATAAAACAAACATTTATTAAGTCTGATAATTATTTAACTTATTTCTATATGTTTTTATGTCTATTTTTTAAATATAATTAACCTCCTATTCTCTCCTGAATATACATATTCAGTAATAACTCTTAATACTTAAGAGGGAGAGACTCTTTAGAGGTAGCCACTCTATTCTAAACACCCGTGGCTCAGGACAGACTTTTATTGCTCAATAAAAAGGGTGGGATTTGAACCTACCAGGATTAAGAAACTCGTAAAAAATTCCCTCGGCTTCCCTAATGCCTCTCCTAAGTTTCTGAATTTAGCATTTTAAGTTTCATCAACTCGAAAATCCAAATAATAAAATAAGTTTTATATTACATTTTCATGGGATAGATTTTGGTTGTTTCAATTTTTAAAAGCTTAATTTGCCAAGATGTAGAAAAATAAGTATACCAAAATATAGCTTATATGAATGTAAGTTTGGGCTGAAATGGAGCAAGTATAAAATCATAGAAGGAAAATGTTTTGTTAAAAAGAATATGATGTGAGGCTTAAAAACACATTTTCCTTTGAAATTATAATTAGTAATCTTAAGAAGTGAAGAAGAAATATAACATATTTTTTAAAAGTATAAATAAAACTTGAAAAAAACAAAACAACATTCAATAACATGTAATACATCAGGCTTCACTTTGGTCATGTGTTTTCCATATTCATTAAAAATTTTGAGTCCATTAGACAAAAGATCTCTATTTTATATGGAGTTAAGTAACCAAGACAATTCAACATCTCTCTAAATGAGTCTTTAATATTTCCTGTCAACAATGACTGGAATTTTATTTTAGATTTGAGCTGGCCTTTTTTAACTGGAACACAATAGATTATAATACCCTTTTTTTGTATGAAAGAATTCAGTAGCTTATTATCAATTGTTTTAAAAATATTTTTCTCCTTTTAATTTACAATTATATAAGAGATTATTTAACAAAAATTGCATTCATTCCTTCAATTAACACTTACAGTTTCGATGGGAAGATATAGATAAATTCTGAAGAAATAAATATTTACCATATTGTGTCTCTCCTAAATGCTAATTTGCAAAATATCAACAATATGCAGACAAATTCATGGTTCAAAATTATATTCATAAAGAATAATAATATACATTTCAAATAAATCACAAATCCAACTAGTAATTATTATAATTATGTATCACTTAAAATTACATTTTATAAGAATAAAAAATGTATCTTACCATGTATGATTTACTTAAATATGATATGTGGATATCAAATTTAGAAATATATGACTCAAAATATTGATGAAAATTAATTTAAATTGTTTTACCTGCATTTTGAGCTCTTACACTAGTCTTCAGAATTCATTTTAATTTTGTTCATGTCGTGTTTCATATAGACACCAAAAATTATGGTCACTAAAATTTATTTATGTGCATGTTTAGTACATTTCAGTATTTCCCATGAAATTTAGCATAGTTTTAAAAGCAAAAAGAAAAGCTGACTTCGTTACTGAGCAAAATCAAGTGAATAGGGGAGAAGGATTACCTGAAATGTCAAGTTTCAGTAAATAAAGTTTTATCAATGTAAAGAGTATAATATTTAGTGCTGTGAAACTCAGATTTAATGATAAAAGATATATTTTAAGAGTTACATAGCCATACAAATTGAGATATTAGAAGTGGGGATTAACCTGAACCATACATCTTAATTCAAAGGTAAAGATGGCAAATTAGTTTATTTTTAAAGATACAAGTTGCTTTATAGGAAAAAAAAAAAGACAGTTCATTATCGACTAAACTCAGGTTAAATACTTAGTTATAGCTATGGGGATTAGCATGATTCGGAAAGTTAAAATATAAATATTCTCTAATAATGATGGTAAAGAAATACGTTAGTTTACTGTTCCTATGACAATTTTTTCTATAGAGATTACATTCTTTACCAATTACATGAAGAATTTTATTAACATTGCATAACACTTATAATTTTATGCATAAGCATAAAATAATTGTTGGTAAACTGTGGCCAAATATTATAAGTGTCGTCTGAGAAGTATGGGTTTGTCACATTTTATGAATATTCCAGATTGTTTTCTTTCCTATGGTCATGTATTATGATATTCACGCAATAGGTTCACAATAAAGTAACTTATGAGCATAGGCTTGTAAAGACTAATTCAGTCTCTAAAAGAAATTGTCTACCTGTTTCATTTAGTTTTGTTTCGACTCGCCATCTACAGCCACCAACAACTGTTTTTTAAAAATATTCTTAGCGTAACTGAAAGTTTTAATTATTGTGTGCTTCAGTAGAACCCTTGAAACGATTGAAACTGTTCATGTACTTTCAATTACACATTGCTAAGTAGATGATTTAGTTCTAGTAACAAGTGCTTCCAAAATAATAAATAAGTACCAGAAGTATTAATCAGAAAATTATACTTATTTCTCAAATTCTAATATTAATATTACGTATAGGTAATTTTATTAGTCAAATTGGAGTATGAAAATTATTTTTTTGCTGCAGTGGGTATATTTAGTTTAGACTAATAAAACAAACTGGATTTGTTTATTGATTGAATAAATAGTTAAGAACTTTACCTGAAATCACAATTTTATTGTAATTACCTTAAATTAGAAATAGCATTTTTAAATAAAAAAAAAAAAAAAAAAATTGAGTTTAATATAAGCCAAATAAAAAAAAGGAATAAGGGATACCTGAAAAGTCAGGCATAAATAGTAAAAAAGATTTTAAATGCAATGGCATTAGTTTAGAGATTTGATATCCTGGAAGCCACTATGAGTTCCACACCAAAATTGAACAATTAGTAGAGGTTTACCTGAACTGTTTCTACTCAATGTCATAATCTTAATCACTCAATAGGATGGAAAACTGCTTTTTGTGCACAATATTAACACAATTTTGTAGGAAAAATTTAATATAATTTTATAAATTTAGTAACAAATTATTAATACCTTATAATGATGTAATAATATTATATAAGTAATAAATGACNTCTCCAGGCTTTGATATTAAGGTCTTAGCTTCTCCAAGACTCGCATTTCGCTCGCTCCTTTTTGATATACTGGGCTCAACGTTCCATGAGTTTGAAAGAGCAAGTAAAGAATATTTTTAGGTAATTCCTTGACGATGAAAATATGTTGTTTTTTTTCTTTCATTTGAATATTACTTTTTAGTTATTTACTAACTGTTTTACTCACCTTAAATTGAGTGCATAGGGGTTGCTACATATGCCACCTGTATTAATAACATTTATAGGTAGTTGTTTCTTATTTTCTTCTCATTCAAGTACTTGTATTTCGCAGTTGTCCACATTTCATCATTTTGAGAAAATCATTATGCTTCAATGTTAAGGTAATACATCCCTCTGCATTTTATGAAATATTAATTTGTCGAATAAAGTAGAATTTTACATTTGTATTCGGTCCACTTAACTTTAGCTATATTTTTTAAAAGCTTTATAAGCAGTATTAATGAAAGATATTTTGTATCTATAAAATATGTTTTTTTTATAAATCCTTAAAGCAGACCTGATATAATAATGTTTTATACTGATTAAATAAAAAAGAACTTCTGTTACTTATGACAATTAATGGAACTACATAAATTGGATAACAGAAAAAATACGGCGAATCATTTCATTCCAGCTAAATTATTATATTTCAATTAAGCAAATTATTCAGTTTAAAATTAAGAATTAGGGCCATTATATATAATTAATATCTAGAAAACACATTTTAAGTAAATTTTCAGAGAATAAATATTGACAAAAAATTTAAAATATATACATGACTCTTAGGGTGTGACATAACCACAACTTTAATTTAGGTGTGGTTTTCATACTTAGTTTATTAAGTGAAACTGAATAATTAAATTATTTAAATATTTCTTAATTGTATCTTTATTGTAGTCAGTAGTTTTCTATTTTTGTTTACCATCTGCATAACTAGAGTGATCTGGCAGGATGAGAGCATCCCGGGTATGCCTCAGCTCTTTTGGTTAATTATTGAGTAATCCTATTATGTAAATATTAGTCAGCTGTTCTGAAGAAACTTAAATTTAAAGTAATCTAATGTGACTGAATCAACATATGTAAAATATGGGTAATAATTACTTCTCAAGATCATTCGCTCTCATAATGGTCTGCCCAAGTTTTGCTAAAATTTCTAGGACGACTTCAGGGTCTGGTTCGTTGTCTATGTCTCCTAGATAACTTCTGTGCCTGGAAAAGATAAAGATGTATAAATTAATACATTATCCATTAAAAATTTAAAACAAGTACTAATCTTGTTATATGAATGTATATAACTTTATTACTAATCCTCTTCGTAATTATCTGAGCGTATAATTCTGTTTATTGATTCTAAGCATAATATGTATTTTTGAGATTTAGGTGTTAAAATTTATAGGTTTATTTTAAAGAAATATTAATATAAAAATGAAAGTTGTTTATTATTTAATGGTGAAAGGAAGAAGATTCGTATATTTAAGGTCGTTTTACCAAATAACCTACAAATGGGAAGCAGTAAGCAATTTCAAATAACTACTTAATTAATAAAAAATGAAGGAAAAATGATTCTTTCAATTTTGAGTTTCGGCTGAGTACTCTGAGATGGGGTTTTTAGGGGTATTAGTCTTAGGTGAAGGTCAGATTGCTTGATTATTAACGAGAACTATTAAGACGCTCAATTTTGGCTCTTTTTTGTAAAACTAAAAATTGTACAACTTTATTGTGAGTGCGCGCGCGCACATACACACACAAAGACACAGACACTCACACTCACACACACTACCGGAACGGAATCCTTTTGGAGTAGATATTCTTTAAATGTATATACGTAGCTTAAGTCATGATGATAATTGTGGTAATGTAATCCTACATTTAATTATTAATTTGAATCGTACAGGGAGCTAGAAAAAAAAAACTCTCCACCTCAGCTGGGGAATTACAAATTATTCTCGGCTCCCTCGGTGGTGCAGTTGGTTAACGCACCCGCCCGGATAGTGGGGGATCCGGGTTCGTTCCCCGGCTGAAGTAGAGAGTTTTGTTTCTAGCTCCCTGTACAACTCAAATTAGTATATATGGTAGCTTAGGTTTTCTGCCTTGTTCCTCAGCCGAACTGACCAATATAAACATTTTATTAATATAATTATTTCAATTTTAATGACATCAATTTTAATACAAATTTATTAAATACCAGAAAATACAGGTTAAAAAAAAGTAAAATCATAAATTTATTCAGAATCAACATTGTAATCACAGAATAATGAGATCGCGATTCAGTTGCAAATTAGCCAATTGTTCTTCTTCGAGAATTTCTGCTTATATCAGCCAGGTTGACCTAGATTACTTTTATTCTTCTATTAATCCGTAAAATATTTAATCATTGAGTAATTAATTTTTTATTAATAATAATGCTTATTAATTATCAACAGTTTCTAAATTATAGACTAAATTAAATTTAAAAAATAATTAAAATTTCAAAGAAAAATATAGCGAATTCAAGGCTGTTAGATATTTTCTCGGGCACAGATGGATTATTAAAAAAAAATGGATTGAAACAATTTAAACTGCTAAAACATTTGTAATTATGTCAGATGTATCATTGAAACAAATATGGAAGAAAGATGACATATCACGTAAGTGCAGACTAGACAGTGTACCGTAAATTAAAAATAGAGATTTGTTTTCCTCGTATCTGAAAGTGTATAATTTGTTTGAAGTTCGGCCGCCATGCGGACTAATTTAATTCAATCTCTATTTGTACAATTTGAGGGGAAATACAAGTATTCTGACCCTGCTTGTAACAGTGACTTGACTCTCTCAAACGCACACAACACACCTATGTAAAACACACACACACTTATTTTTTTTTTAATCTACAGTTTTATAACTCCAATAAAAAATCATGTAATAATAATATCTAAAGTCAAAAAAACTCTCCATTTGTAGCTTATTTAGGTTTCTGTAATATAACATTTGTAAGAACAATACGCTGAGGATATTTACTATAGAAACTCAGAGAGCTGAGCTCTCCTCTTTCTGTCTAAAATGAAGAACCGAATTCGGTATCGGAGACTCTTTCCGCCAGCCATTAAATTAGTTCGTTATTAACTGAATTTGAGGAGGTGGTCGAGAATAAGTCTAAAAAACATTTATATCTCCATTGCTTTTGGCTTAAATTTATTTTTGAAAAATTACTAATAGGACATGCAATATAATTTTTAAAAATGTACAGAACATAATATTATGTTATCTCCATTCTAGTTTGTCACCACTCTTCAATCGTGAGGACCTTAAAGGTTTTTCAATATCGCCTCTCTTTTAATTCCTCTCTTTACACCAAATTCCGCATCAACCAACTCATACAACGATCAGTAAATAATACTTTTATTCCTAATTTGTTTCCTCAATTTTAAAACTTTCGAAGGCAAGAAAACTAAAAAAAAAAAAAAAAAAGGGAAATTGAATTAAAATGCGTCTATACCTGGGAAAATATTACTTTTTTTTGCACAAAGTAAGTCGAGCATTTTATTTTTTCAAAGAGTTATGTAAAAATAATTTTGCTTTTCCCTTCCGAAATATTACGAGAGTAAATGAAATTTAATTAAAATTACTTTTATTAATATTTTATGTTCGAAGAGGGGGAAAAAACACAACAAATTTTAACAAATATCAGTGGATACGTGTTCCGCATTGAAAAAAGAATGATTCTGATAAAACACGTACCACCAGGAAGTTTATTTAAACGGATGGGGATAGTATTAGACAAAATTTGCTATCTAGCGCCTCTGAATTTTAAAGTAGAGAATTCAAAATCAGTATTTACGTATTTTTCTGCAACCGTTGGATTTGTTCATTAACGTCTGGAATGGAGGTTAGGGGGTATTAAAGGAAGACTTAGATTAATAATATCTTCGTTTTTCGCAGATTCTTCTTCTGGGCTTGACCGGTTAGAAAACTTGTTTTTTGCCAAGCTTTTGCACATAGTTTGAACTTCTTCAAGGCTTAAAGTAAAATGAGCCCCTGATTCTTCATTCTACTTTCTACCTTGAAGAACCCATCAAAAGATGTGTGAAAAGTTTGGCAAAAATTAACATATCGTAATATTCATAAATATTTCTTCAGTTCTAATGAATATTTCTGGAGACCGTAGAATTATACATGAAAATATTCGTTTTTATTTGTGTTACGAAAAAAAAAATCATTAGATATATTTAGTTATAGTTTTAACATTTTTGTTTCATAGTGAAAAGATAAATGAGAAATATTAATAGTTTCGCTATTATTATAATTTTAACAAAGCATTATCAAAAACATAATAATAACAAATATTAGCGTTACAGAAAGTAAGAAGAAAATGTAATATTTATAATATTTTTATAGCATTATTTATGCCATGTATTTAAGGATGTGACTAAGAAGTTTTATCCCCTCCCGGGCAGGCATGAGTCAGCCTTAGTCATATCATCTTGAAAACTCATAGCTTATTCAGATTTGAAAGATAAAATTAGTTATTTACTCTTATTACTGTCAGTAGTTCATGAAATGTGGGCATTCTGCTTAGTAAACAGGGGGCGGGCTTTTTATTAAATTTTTACTTAACTTAAGTAATTTTAGTGTTTGTGACGAAAGAAGGAATGGCTTTTAAATAATTATTTATGTTTTATCGATAACCGTCAAATAATAAAATTGATAAAATTATTTAAAACAGTAGAACAAACTCTCTTTCTTTCTCTCTCTCTCTCTCTCTCTCTCTCTCTCTCTCTCTCTCTCTCCCTCACGGTCTCTCTCTCTCTCTCTCTCTCACTCTCTTATTTCGGGTCCATCGCCCTATATATCTCTATCATTGAGGGTACATGGCGGTTACGTCAGTGAACCGGACCAATATGTACAGTTATTTATTTTTTGCGATTGTGGCTAGAGAGCTCAATAGCCTCCCAATAGAAATAAGGGCTTCATTGTCCTTTCGTAGGGCCTAGAAAATAACCTATTTTGCCTCTATAGGTTATTTACTNTTAAAATTTATCAGTTATATGTACGTTTATTAATAAATGAAAAAAAAGAGCGAGTGTTTTCTTAAACAAATTTATAACTTAGTTTAACATTTTATTTCTTTTTGAGCAGGTTGAATGGACAATAATTAAGAGTTTGAAGAAGTTTTTTGTAGCTTACTAAACGAAGGAAAAAGGTTAATCAAGTTAGTGATTCTCCAGGCTTTGATATTAAGGTCTTAGCTTCTCCAAGACTCGCATTTCGCTCGCTCCTTTTTGATATACTGGGCTCAACGTTCCATGAGTTTGAAAGAGAAATTGAACTTTAAATGAAGGAATTCAGAGTCTCATGATCTAAAGCTCTATAATTTAAATAGGGATATTTAAAGTATCTACCTATAATTAGAAGAGTCATCAGAAAATGAATAGCTAAGCACAACACAAGATTGTTTAGAAATCTTAAAGAATATTCGATTATGGGATTCTAATTTTTTCTTTTTTTGTTTTTAAAATGTCATTAAAGTAATTTAACGAACTGATTAAAGCATAAAAAATTTAAGGAATTACCTTAATTTGATTATCAATCATTCTGTTGTCTGCCAGATTGAGTAAATTTAGATTATTTACCGTTTCTTCTTCCGGGTTGGATGGTGTCAAATTGGTGTTATTTGCCGAGCTTTCGCACATCATGTGATGGCTTCTTCAGGGCTTGAAGAATGAAGAATGATGTGCGAAAGCTCGGCAAATAACACCAATTTGACACGGTCCAACCCGGAAGAAGATACGGTAAATACTTCTGACGACCGTCGAAGCCTACGTGAACATAAATTTAGATTTTATGAATCTACCTTTGGTTAATTGTAATAACTATTTGTATTCAAGCAGAGTAAATTTATAGAAATCTTTTCGATAATAACCGATCCTATGTTGTATAAGAGGAAGGTAGTTCGTTGGTGGCAGTTTGTAAGTTGTGTACACCTTGTTCATACTAAAGGCCACTATTTATTGATTTGCGCCGTAAAACATAGCGAGTCTTAATCCACCCTTGAACTTGGTAGCCGTGTCTTTCATTAGTTCTTTGAGTAAGTTAGGAACCAAAGGGCTCAACTTGGTTTGGATGAGTTGGACTCCCTTAGAGTTATGTCTCGCCCTACTGTCTTCCGCCTGCTTTCGTTCATCCCTGCACCTTGTTTCAATGTATCATTGTAACAATTTTCCTCAGATAACTTATCTTATAGTTTATATGTTGAAAGAGAAATGTATTTCATTTCAGTTAAGCTCTATCCTAACTAAACGATGTAGTGAAGGGCCGGGATGGACCGAGAAAGTCTGTGTTCTCTAATGCTAGGTTCTGTGGGTCGGACTACCGTCACGAGCAGGCTTAATTATCAAGAAGTATCAGCCTGCTCAGTGCCATATGTGTTTATAAAGGGATAATTATCTCTAGGTAGCCTCTTGTTACATCCCCCAAGTGGGCAAACAGAGAAAAAAAATCTAGTGGCACAATACATGGTAATTGTTAAACTTTAAAACAATACTACAAATTGTTCATTTCTATAACAACATACTTACTAATATGGAACACAAACGTATTAAGTTTTAAATACGACACTATGTAATAATAAGATGCCTTTAATTGAATAATATGTAATGTTAGTATTGTCACGTTAACATTTTTTCTTGCGAGTTTTAACTAATCATCTAAAATACATAACTAATTATCTCACTAGATAATTTTATATGTATTTTCTGCTTTTTAAACCGTAGTCTATTCTTAAACAAATTATAAATACGCATTTATTTTGAATATTGTAATTTAGAGAAACTTTCCGACTTCAAGTGTTATATACCACAAGGAAGAGTTAAGCCACCGTAATAACATAGGATCATGATCATGATTGTTGGCTGAGGAAAGTATAAGGGGGGGGGGGGGGGTTGAGTTGTAAGATTGGATATCCTGGAGTTGAAGACGCCTATTGGTCTAGTAAGCAGACCACGTGCTACTTAACGACCTATCAGTTCCTCTGCTTATTGTATCTGACCATATTCTGTAGTGGTAGAACATCTTTTATTGGATTCCATTACTCTAGATACGATATTTTCCACTGATGATTACGGGTTTTTTTTTTCAGATGTCTCTGCTGAATACAAATAACTTCTCATTTGACAGGGTGAGTTTTTCGTAAACATTAGCCAATGAATTGACTAAACTTAATTTTATATTCGGATTGGTCGGAGATTTCAGGCCTTCTTCAGGGATGAACAACAAAATAAACATAAAAGCAAAATATAAAAACAGGTTAGAATAATGTGGTGACTTTGTGATGACTTGTTTTAAACGGTAAACAAAGGTTGATAATAATGCTGCCACAATTGGTATTTGTGATTCTAAGCTATCATATGTTTTTTTTTCTTTTAAAAAATTACCCCAGAACTATTTCTATCATCTTTGCTTTTACTATTTAAATGGGATTTCAGCGCGAAAAAAAAAAATATGTGTGCTTACTCACACACTCACACACACACACTCAAAAAGCAGCTAACCCGCTTGTTAATTGGTCGAGCATCCGGTCTTGGGATTTGAATAAATGAAAACTGGTTTGAAAAAAAAAAAAAAAATTATTGCCAACGTTTCGGCCTAGATTTCCGATCTACACAAAATGGTTTATGTAGTTTAATGTTTACAGGTATGTGCACTTTTCAAATGGTTTACAATGTATATGTTCCTTTTTCTTATTTATTTCCATATTTAGTCTAATTACGTATATATTTACAATGTTGATTTCACACACTCTTGTTGTTTACTCATTCATTTTTATATATTTTTTTTTATTTTTAGTTTTTTATTCAAACCTAATCTCCGATCAATCCTTCCCCACAAAAATATTTTTGCAATTTGACTAAAGAACAATTTTTTATTAAGATAATTTTTCCTGAAAATTGTGGGGCATTTTCATTTTCTAAAGGGATTCGTCATTCGATTTCACATGACAAGTTTATAAAAAATATACTCGACAAAGTATTAGGTTTCCTGATAAACAACGTCATTTGTATGAATTTAAGTTCAGTTAATTTAATTTTTACGATAAACTCACTCTGCCAAATGGAAAGTTATTTAATTAACTTGGCAGTATTTAATTAGAAATTAGTAATTAAGAATATATTTGACGTGTCTTTTTTCCATATACTTATATCATAATACCATGAACTTTCATGGTATTTCAATAACTATCATTATTCTTCTTAATAGCATGACATATATTATTAAAAATATCTAAAAATTTTATTGATCTTACATTATAGAAGCTAAAAATATGGTCAGTTCTAAAATTTATAATACATATACACATCCATACATAATACATTTATTTGTCAGTTTGCGCCCTAGTCTTCGCAATTTTAATAACAAAGAGACGGAATTCAGCATTTTAGCTTATATTTGCATACCGTTGGATGACTTCGTTAGTGTCTAAAATTATTCGAGAGAGGGAGATTTTATATCAATATATTCGTTAATGTTAAATATAAAAAAAAAAAATTGTAAAAGTTAATTAGTGTAAAATATAATTTTATAGCATATAAATAAAATGTATATTTGACCCTGGTGGTTGGGATGCCATACAAAAAAAATTTTCAATTTAAAGAACACAATTTAGATCCCTATTTCGATATCTTATTATTCCTACCTTTTTTTAATGAAAATTAAATTTGGTATTTGTCTATTCGCTACAAAACCTTAAATGAATTCATTTTAGGTTAAAATCGGATGAAGAAGATTTATAATAGCAATAATTTCGATGTTATTAAGTTACGAACAAGTTAATTGGACATGTTAGGTGTCAAATGTAATTCTAAAGCATGTGTTCTACGATATTTCATGGAAATAACTTTTTAGGGAAGATATTTACGAATGTAGCTACGATGGGTGAGCACTTCCCCCCACTCTTCATTCACAGCCAGTTTAGGGCACAGCTTAGAGGCTCATATGGTAACGCGTATTCAAAAAAATAAAATTGAAAACCGAGAAAAGTTTAATTGAAGTATATTAGTATTGCTCATGTCTATATAATTGTATATTAAATTAAATCTACCCTTTTGTGATATTTATTCATACATATTGTAAAATTTACTTTCACTTGGAAAATGGGGGGAAACCCTTTCAAAAGATTTAACATAATTTCGTTCCCGTATTAGCACAGCAATCTCTGAGCGGGCGTTTGTTAAGGAAGATAAACCTGAACAATTACTAAGTTCAGATATGTTTTAGCCATGTCAGAACCAAGGAACTTAATGTTATGTGTATATCTAGATATTACAGATTATACTGAGAACAGTTTAAAGCAGAGAATGTATTTACAATACTAGCGTTCAAATTTCATAACTTAATATATTTGTATTTAGTTTTGGAATTACTTTATTTATTCCTTTTTATAAAAAATAAACTAAAAACTATATATTACTATATGTTATTCGACTATTCAAAATAGTTGTTTATGTAACCTATAAACATTTTTGAAAAGGGAGAGTTTGCTAGGGTAGTTATACTAAACCATAAAACTAGATTCTTATTATAACCTGGGCACCTTTCTTCGGGTTATTGATTAACGTAAAGTATTCATATTTAGATGATGAATTCCTACATTCACTTTTATAATATACCTACTGTTCCAGTATTTAAATGCTGGCATGTTCTCAATTATAACATAGAAATTTGAAAAATAAAATTAAAAGGAAAAAATTTTCCTGTCATTAATGTATATATGTCACTAATAGACGATTTTTGTTTAACATATTTGGGTTTATATAAGTAAGAGATTGGTCCTTAACACATTGACATTAACATTTCTTTTGTATAAGGACTCATTACCCCTCATTCTCAATGAATTCGGTACCCACACAAAGTTTTCCATTCAATTTCCAAACCAACTAATTCTATTCCCGCATGTTTGGAAGTTTGCATACACAGGCGTATACTCTCAATGGAATAACTTTAGAAGGAGCTCTTACTATAGACTTTCAGCATCTTGAAATCCATTTAAATGATAGTTCTCTTAAACAAACATACATAGTCCTTTTAAACCTTTCTCAACAGTGAGAATGACAGAGAGGCACTGTTTTATATTTTTTGAATCTTACCTGACCCCTTATGTATCCGTTTTTTAATTACTTACCTGCATATGTATTAAAGTCCTCTTTTACAGCTCAAGCAGCATGCTATTTCCTTTTATAATTAAAAAAAAAACCTTATTATTATTATTATTGTTATTTTGTAAAGGATTCCCTTCACCAAAAGCATCCCCACGCAAAAGCCTTTGTCATTATAGAATCAGAGCAGAGTAATGTCATATAATCAAATAATTTATATGAAGCCCGCGAAACATATTTACTTACTTAAATTTTGTTATAAAACATGTCTTCACACGTTTTTATATGTTTTTTTAGGAAGACCGAAAAATTTAAAACATTTTTCAATTTTAAGCTGTTAAGTATAGTTTTTTTTTCAACTTTATTATTTATTACTTTCTACATGTTTTGTATATAGTAATGTGCTGGTTAATAGTCACAGTAAAAATTAATTAAAAATTATAATTAAGTAAATTATAATAAAAAATATATATATATACATAATAAAAAAAAAATAAATAAAAATAATTGAATTACCGTAGAATATGTGGTGCCGATAAATCAAACAATTAGATAAATGTGTATTTTCTTTTTGTTTCAGTCGTTTGTTGGCGACCTAATGAAATTATTTTTTCAAANTAAGGAGGGCGTTATATATATATAAAGACCTGTTATGATGAAAAAACTGCTAAAAGTACATAGAAAAATATTTTTCAAGCATTTATGAATAGTATGAAGTGGTTTCGTCATTTTTCCATTTCGCGGTATTACCATACTTCACTTACATTTGTCCAAGTACCGAGATCTGGAACTAAAATGTTTGTAAAAGTCTAAAATTCTAAGCAAATTGATTTATTTACTCTTTTATGGTTTGAACTGAAATTTAAATTCACAATCTGATATGATTGTTTCTTTAAATTTATGTAGTGTGCTTAGTAATATTAGACCCTGGCAAAACAATATTTTCAGATATTTTATTAGAGCGGGGAGAGAGAGAGAGAGAGAGAGTGTGAGAGAGAGAGAGAGAGAGAGAGAGAGAGAGAGAGAGAGAGAGAGAGGGAGCGGGGAGGGGGGGGGGAGGGGTTGTGTGAAAATTCTTGATTGGCGCAGAGATAAATGAGCATGGCGGGGGTAGGAAGGTTAGGTCAATATCGAAGGGGAGTTCTGTGTCCGGAGGAGCCATCACTAGGCGAACAGGACCCTTCGACAGCCCCCTGTACAGAGCTAATATCCACCTTAGGGCCAACAAGTCTGCCCGCCTCAGATCTTCTCCTCATCCATCGACCTAGGCAGGCTTGCTCGTAGGGTTAGGCTTAACTTTGCTTCCCTCTCTAGTAATGTCAACAATAACCAAAAACTTCTCTTAACCTGTACACTACACTGACTAATTCAAATGTTCTGTGAAATGTGATAAGTCAATGTCAAGATTCATCCCCACTATTACTCTAAATTGTTCATAACTAAAATGAGAATGCCATTTGCTTAGATTTATAAGCCAATATTTAGCCTACTTCGTTTTTATTATTTCCCAAACTACAATTATTAGTGCTTTTATCGAAATACATTGTATAAATATTAGGAATATTTAATTATATAAATAAAGGATAACATGCCCATTTGTGAGATCTGTGTACAATTTCTTACTATCAAACATATACTATCAAACAGAGTGCCCAAAATATAAGGAAACAAGGAAAAAATATAACCTAAATGGGATTATGGGTTCTGTAATGAACTTTTTGAAAGAGGGCAGACTATTAAATCTTATCTAGATGCATTTTCAGTATGATTCTTTTCCATTCTCTCTCCATTTTTTTTTTCTTATAAATTTCATAAGAAATTCAAAGTTTCCAGGCAAAAAGAAATTACTATGTCCATCCACATAATAACTATTCGCATTAACAATTAATTCGCTTCTAAAAATGTCTCCCTGGCGTTAATGACCAAAGATTGACACGCAATTAAAAAAAAAGAAAAAAAAAAGAAATGATGAAATTAAAAATTCGTTCTAAGTANCATATATATTATGAATTTATGGTAAAACTTAACTTTGAGAATTTAATATAATTTCGTTAATTATAATATATGGAAATCAATATCTTTACTTAAAAGATTTAGACAACGGTGTGTCTGAAAAGGGAATTCCATGGAGTGGTGAAGAATCGCTCTTTAGATTCATCAAATACGTATCGTTTTTTTTTTAAAGTTATTAGGAAATGGAAAACACTGATCGTAGGAAGCCAGCTTGTCGAGAGCCATGGACGGCAACCTGCACTTCTTTTTTTCAAGATGTAATTCGCCATTTACTCTCATTTAAGTCCAGCCTTATGAAACATGGAAATATGCGTAGTTTCCGGAGCCCCTGCGCGACGTTCTCTCTATCCCTTTGAGAGATAGGGCTTTAAGGTGGTTCTTATCCCCCCATGTCGTATGTCTATTTCTGGGTGTAATTAGAATAAAGGGAAAATAAGCACAAAACATGTGTGAAGGAAAAGATCCCTTAATTTTAGCACTTATTTGTGATTATGTATTTTAGTACGAAATATAATATAGGAAAAACTTTTTAAAATAACTGAACTCTTAAAAGGTAATGTCTTTAGCCTTGAAGAAGAATTCATCATAAGCAAAAGAAAAATATATTAAATTAAAGAATAAATTGTAACATTTTCGATTTTTATATTAAATTAAAGTATAAATTGTAACTTTACGGCTTTTTGAAACGTAATTTTTAGAAACTGATTATTTTTTAAAAAGAAATTAATTTTGATATAACAATATCAATATTTTTAAGGTTTACCATACCTCTAAGTATAAAAGTACACAATAAGTTTATTAAAAGTAAATATTTCAAAAAAGGCTTTTGAAGTTCTTGAAGTAGCTGCATCACATATGGGACCCTTTATAAATACAAATAGAACGAAGTACATATGCGTGTACATATGATATCCGGGAAGTAGGATAGCACAGAGTACAAGTGTTGTTGGGATTTTGTCTACTTAGTCTCCCAAGAGAATACCAGGAATGACATCTGGGAAGAGAGCTACACAGACGCATTCTGGCTGCCAATCTCTGCTCCTTTGCTCGTCTATAGCAACTCCGTTTAATCAATTTGTTAACTCCTCAAAGTTCAGATATTTAAAAAAAAACACTGAATCGACCTATGTTGACATACGCTTCCGAAATCGGAACTTTTACAAGGACTAAGGAAGTTCGAAGGTTCGAAAGGAAGATCCTTCGCGATTTGATGAGACTGTGAGTGTTAACGGAGATTGGACAAGAAGAACGAACAAATAGACCTTTACAAGGATTTTTATAAAGTCAATATAATTTAGTTTCTTCGGTGACACTGGGCAGGCCACTTCGCAAGGATGAATCGAGAGGAAGAACCATCTAAAGTCATATGAGAGCACATATGTGGAACACGTAAGGTTGGAAGCTCTATGCTCCCATGGGGATATTGCGTTCCTACTAATACGCTATCGATGCTTGGCATTCAAAACTGGAAGGTGGCAACAAGGAATAGAGATGATTACGGTCAATACTGAAGCAGGCATAGACTTAACATGTGAGTCGTAGAGCAGTACAAAAAAAAAATATTATGAATTTAATAAGAAAATTACAAATATTTTAAACAATTAATGAGAGGGAATAGAATAAAAAAATCTATCCCAGCCAGACTAAGCACCCCGGCCCAGATAGCAGGAGATCCAGGTTCGATTCCTGGCTGGGACAGATAGATTTTTTTATTCTATTCCCTCTCATTAATTGTTTAAAANCCAAATAAAATATTTATAAATATTTTAATCTCATTATAATATAATAACACTTGTATTATAATACTCACTATATATATAATAATAAATCTCCTGATAGCTCTCCTGAAATAGGGTTCTGTGATCTGACTTATCTGTTCGTATCAGATACTAAATTTTATAAGACAATAATCCTTTATAAGTTTGGCTCTAAAGCCGGATCCTTCTGGAGTAGCCCTTTCTTTCACTACTTGAACGAGGGGAGTCGAATATGGGAGGAAATCCCATCTTCAGCTGTTAAGATAAGGAGGGCGTTTGATCGCAGCGGCTTAGGTCGTCGGGCCTTCGGCGAGGCTAAGTAAGGCAGGTCGGATCGGCAGGAGATGGTATCGGCGGGTGGTGAGAGTTCCTGCTCGGCCAGCCCAACTTCCTTCTTCGCCCACCTTAGTCGGCTAGAGATTCGTCTACTATCCTCTCACACACTAAATGTGCAATGATCATTTTAATACAGATTTATAGCCCCACTCCTTCATAGGGTACCATATATCCGTATATTAGGGATACCCTAATATGATTATAGTGAATGCATGTATGTTTGTCAGTCAGAAGTTTTACATCATCAGTAAGTACATGTAGTATTTTGTGTTTATATTGAATAAACAATTATTTATAACAAATTTTATTGGAAAATTTTATATAAAAAAATGAAGGGACTGAATTATAGGAAATATCCATTTAGTGTCTTATAGAAATAAGAAGCAATCTAACAGAGGAATATCTCTGTTCGATAACAAGTAGAACATAGAAGATTATCAAAGTAATCTGGTATTGAGTGTAGTGGCAAAGAGTGTAGTCAACACACAAAAAGGTAAAAATGAGAGTTTGTTGACCGTAGATATTATTCTGAAATCATCTTAGAACAAAAAGGTAAAATTACAATGAATACATTTTTTTGGGAGATTTCTCACCCTTCAAATTTTTTCTTGTTGTGTGTTCACTGCACTCTTTCTTCCTCCTGTTATTATTTATTATATATATACATACACCAATATCCTATTGGTCATTCGGCATGTATACCTTTCATATAAAGAGAATTCTAATTCCAATTAGACTATTGAAAACTTATGCTAAAATAACAAACTTATCTTGGGAATTTTTAATGAATTATAAGCAAATAAAGATAATAAATTCTAAATTCATCATTAAAATGAATAAAATACTCTCTAACCTAATGGCTAAAAATGTTTTTTGAGAATAATATTTTAAACTTTCACAATTTTCAAAATTTAATATTTTTATTTTTTTAGTGTGACCTTACTGGTCAGATTTACTATCTGGTAAAAACTATAAATTTGGAATATTACAAAATGCATTTTATAAGTCTATACATCCATTATCATTTCCATGTAACCTTATTTGATTAATAATAGATAATTATCATGGACTCAAGACATTTTTTAAAAATTAAGATCTGACTGAATAAATGTAGAAAAATAAATAAAAACTTATATATTTTTGTTATTTAATTAATAGAGAGAAAAAAAAGATCTTGATAAAAGAAAGAAAGAAAACAGTGCTATATCCTTTTTGCAGCTATGTCTGACTCTCTTGCTACTTTATCTCTTATGTATAAATCAGCTTACATATCTTACAGTAGAAGAATAATGCTTTAGAGACCTTTTTGATTTTGAAATGCCTCATCACTCTCTCCTTCTAGTGATTGTATTTTAACAAGTGTATATAATGACTATACCAACACAGTTGGAGAAAAAACCCTTCACATAAAATTTATATTTTATTTTCATAATTTCTTATGAATTTATAAGGCAATTGTCATTTGTATAGAAAATACCAGTTCAAAATTTTTTATATTTAAATACTAATGATTTAATGTTACATTCTTCTAATAAATATGGATTCAATTTCAGATCCACATAGTATATATTTGGAACCAAATACTAATTTAAATTAGACTTTATTTGACTATATTTCAAGATATTTTCAAGCCTCCTAAGAATATTAAAAAGTGACAGTGATTTTACAGTAAAAAGTTTAAAAATTGCTAAATAACAAAGTTAAAATATTAACTTAAATTCGAAATAAATTTAAAAATAAAGTGTAAGATCATAACCTAATATTAGTTTAAATTATTCTAGAAATATGAAGGAAAAAAAGAAAAAGAGCATTAATTGAGGGCCGCCAGGTGTTCTAATAGCTGGATAATCATAGAAGAAAGAAGTATTTAATTATATCTAAGCTAGTATCTTACATATACGCTTAGAGGCAATTTTCATCATCTGAGGAGTGGATAATCATAGTGCAAAGCATAAAATAAATTTAAAAAAGAAAATAACTGCTAAAACAGCTGACAAAAAAATATTTGCTTCGTGGAAAGAAAAGATATATTTGGATGTTAAAAAATAATTTAATAATGAAATATAAAATAATTTTCTATTAATATAAATATTACTTAAAATATGATAATCAGTGAATTAATTATGAGGTTAGAAATATAATTAAACTAATTGTGAAAGTTGTAGGAGTTTATTAGATATATGTCAAAATATAAAGAAGCAATGAAATATGTTCAGAACTTAAAATAGTTTTCAAGAGAATTTAAGCCTTTCTGTTCACTAGCATAGTGAAACAATACTTAGAAATAAAACATTGAGTTAGGACAAAAGTTTAGTGATAGAATCTGCAATAGGGGCTAAAAAGAAGTAGGAGATAAACTTTTAATTAGTTTAATAGTTTAATTAGTTTTAATTAGTCAAAATCAAGAATTTTAGTAGTAACCAAAGTATTAATAAAATGTATTACCTATTGATCCAGTAGGATAGGTAGTCAATATTTTTGTAATTATTTCAATGGTTTCCTTAGATTGGTTGACAGAATGTATTCCANATCTGGAGCTAAACATAAAAAACCTAGCAAGCTGTTTTCTCCAGGAAATGTATTTCTCCTGGAAAAATGTGTGTAAAATAAATGCAGATAAATTGAAGAATGCCATTCATGAGATTAAGTACATTTTAAAGTCTCTGAAGAGAAAATAATTATTGAAATATACGAAGTGTAAAATTATGTTGTAAGTATGATTGTATAACCCCCGAGGAAAGAAAATACAAATATTTCGTTCCAAAAAGACTTCAAAATAGAGGTCTTTTTTAAAAAATTATTACAGATAGTAGTTTATGGAACACAGGAGGGATCCTTCATATTACAAGGAAGAAAATAAGTGTTCAAACGGAGAGGTTTTGACCGTAGAGATAATTAGCAGAGGTTCGTCACGGTTGAGGATGTCGTATACGTCTTGTAGGCTAGGAATCTGTAGGCATGGAAGAATAAAATAGCTCAATTTAGATGAAGGAGAGTTGAAATCTGAGACAATGGGGCGGAGGGGGTTTCTGTGGTTTGTGGTTTTTCGGAAGGACTTAACATCCAGTTTCTTGGGAATTTTATGAAAAGAGTTTGTAAATGTAGTTTTTTAATCTAGTTGTTAAATTTCGTGATAAGTGCTGAAAATAAGTGTTGAATTAACTTGGAACTTTTATCACTTTTTATCGCCTAATATTTGTTAGGAGGTTATATATTATTTATATAATAAAATTTGTGTGTGATTTTATCTGTATTTGTAGGTACGAGTATATATGTGTGTGTGTAATTAAACGGGTAGCAAGTATTCTTCTGGGATACCGTAAGAAACTGTCCTATTTTAACTGAAAATTTCGCCGTTTAATTATTATTTAGCTTTATATAAGATGCACAGATACTATAATATACTATACAGATACACACAGGCATGGAAACACACGTATGCAAGCACTCACACGCTACCACATAGGAAGACACACACAAAGATATATATATATATACATACATACATACATACATACATATACACGCATCTAGTATAAATATGCACATGCCTAGTTATGCACAGTAATATACACTTCACATGCAATTACATTTATAAACATATATTTTTCGAATATGTTCATCATATTTAATAATACACTATAAACTAAAATTTTATACTAGTCGATTAATTAAATCTGCTTACAAAAATTTAAATCTATTTACTAAATTTTAAAATTGTTTCATCTGTGATTATTTATTCAACTAGCTTAGTTTCCTTGAGAGAAGCCAAAAATGTATCGATGGAAAAATAAAGAAGACAAAATCCAGCAATTAATAAACACAATGTGAAGAGATACTTCAAGATCATTTTGTAGGGGGAACACGTGAATTTGGGGTCGTATATTTTATCCTATAACCTTTCCGGAAAAAGGATTAAAAAAAAAAAAATAGCCGGGCTTAGATTACCCCGGTAAAAATAAATAAAAAATTAAAAAAAAATAAATTTATCAAAGGAGGTGAAGTTCAGGTTGCTCCTGGAGTTAGGATTTTTTGTTCCCCCCCCCCCCTCACCACCCCCGGTGCAGAGTGAGAATAATTCCCAAGCGGGAGTTACTCTCCTCTGAAACTCTACAGAGAACGCCCTGCACCTAGGGGCAGGGGTTAAGTTCCGCCTCTCTGTACATCTCATACCTTCAAGCTTGTTTTAGAAAACAGTTCGCCCATCTTACTTTACAGGATTAAATTTATCGACCACACTACCTCTTTGGTTGTAATCAGTAACCTCGAGGAAGGTAGCTAGCGTGTTTCCAGTAGATCGTTTCCTCTATTAGAGGCATTTATTTGACAAGCAATAAATTTGACATTATTCTTACTGTAATATATTTATACTACTTATGCAAAACGAAAAATATAAAATTATGGAAGTTTAAACGTAACAAAAGACCGATCTCTCTCTCTCTCTCTCTCTCTCTCTCTCTCTCTCTATACACATATATATAANGGGTGATTAAAGAAGGTATATATATATATGTTTTAAAAATGTTATCTAAAATATTATTTTTTGTTTCATGCTAGGTATGAACTTATTAAATACAATATGAGTTATTTTTGTGTTTTTTTGTGTGTGTGTGTGTTAAGTTCTTGTAAATGCTGAAACAAATTTTATTGTAGCATATATTTCTTATCGGTTTGTTAACTCACCCTATGTAAGGTACGCTCTCTGCAGCAGCAGACAGGAGGATCAGTGTTCCGAGGGTAAGGCTGAAGGTAACCAGGAGCACGTTCGTTACCATTCCTGCAACAAGATAATAAATAAATTATTATTTGATTTCATTAAGAAAAAAAAAGTTTTTTAAATTTATTAAGCTGTTTTAAATAACAATTTTGGATATTGTCAGGTTTATATTATTTAATAAATAATTTTTTACAAATAATAAATTTGTACGGAGAAACTATTTCTAGCATTTTTAACATATCTTTAGCATTAGTTATTTTAATGGCTGTGTATCCTAACTTTTCTTTTTTTTAATTTTTTCCGTTGGTCTAGTGAGGTGTATGCCGTAAATACCATTGCCGCAGTTGGTTTTTTGTATTCATCCAAGTGGTATGTGTGTTACTCGCGTTTGTATGCGGATAGACAATCGGTTTGAGGAGAGATTAACTGGGTTTAAGGCTATATCCTTTGTTGATGTTTTCAAGATGATAGAAATATTCTCGCCACCTTTTCCTCAAAGAAAATGAATTAGTTGTGGATAAGAAGTGACACCGTTCGGCTACTTGCAATGCATACATTGTGGTGGTTTTAGCAGCTCTGTTCTCTTCTAGTGTGGGATGTGCGTAGATGTGAGAACTTCATACCAGTTTGACGGTAGAAATTTTGATAAAATTGGTTATTTGGGTTCAGTTCTGATAATACGGATTTCATAAGATTCATAAGAGCTAAATCCATTAATTGTAAGGGTATTATTGATTTGTTATGTTCAGTTTGGTTGATTTGAACAATGAATTTATAAATATAGAAATAAAATATAAAAAATAACTTATGTTGTTATTTTATAAGAAGAATAACTTGTAACAGTAGAAGTTATTCTTATAAATTTAAAATTAAGCAGGATATTACAATTTCTACTTGAAGCAAACAATGAGAATATTCGAATAAAGGAACATATAAAGAGGATATATAAAAAAAAGGCTCTATAGCAAGAGATTTCTGTAATACCGTCTCCGAAATGACTTTATCATTTATATAAAAGAGGCGGAAGGGTTGATCCGTTGTAAGGTAAGCCATTGGGAAGATATCTCATGTCTCCTTTGACATTCGATAGGTTTTGGGAGCTGAAATCCCTGCTCCCTAACCTTTCGTAGGGCTCCTACATGCGACCACAGTGTAGCAATGGCTCTGTTTTAATTTACTTTAATATATATACTCGTATATATATATATAGATGTTGTTCAAGGATTTGCTTTGATAAATAACGCAATTCTATGGAAGAGACTCTTCAAAAGATATCACCATCGATATATTTGTACGTAGCCTTAATATGAATGGATACATTAAAGCGGCGAGAGGGATGATCAATAGCCCACAAGAATGTGTACGACACAAGAAGAAGATATGAATGCAATGTGGCAAAACATTATTTGACCTTGTCCTATCCAAATCCATTCGCAGTTAGAGAAACCCTATGTAAGAACTAACTTTCGTGTACTTTTTTTTTTCCCCACAACAACCGAAAGTATTGAACGTACTTTTCTTCTTGGATGAGGGTCCACCCAGGTAGGGAAACCAGACCATCATTCCAATATTTATCTTTCATGTATAATCACTTTAGCAGATTTTCCATTGGGAAACCAAGCTTTTACTTTGGAACCACAGTGTGACGAGATAGCACATTAAAATAACTAAAATACGATCTTCAAAATATGTATATGCTCTAGCGCTTGAAATACTTACAGTGATAAAAAATAATTTTTATAGAACAAAATAATGTAATTATATAACATTTATATTCTATATAAGTAGACGTTCCAAAACATTTTTTTTTAAATTGTATATTTTGGATCAACCTTGACCGAAACCCAACAAAAAAATCTATACATTTAACAATGCACCCTAGTAGAAGCNAAACACAAATTTAAAAAATGTATTTTTTAATAAAGGATTATCTGCCAACGTTTCGGCTTACATTGTAAGCCATCTTCAGGGCTATTATGAAGATGAGAGAGGACGTACTGTCCCTAAGTTCACATTTCCATGACAACAAACTCTCCTTTTGAATATTAAGTTAGGTATTTAAGAATATTATTTCGAATGTTAGGGCCCTTATACTTATCATTTAGGAACGAAGTCCGGTGGTACCAAGGCTGTTATTGTAAACAGTTTAAAAAAATTCGCTTTTAGTTTGAATCAGATGAGTGAAAGGGAGTTTCAGAAGAAGACAATAATTTATATTCGCAATATATTTGTTTTTATTTTAGTTAAGAAGAATTTTGTAGAACACATTAGGTGGAAAAACCAATTTTATAAAATTGACACTCTTAAGACAATTTAGGAATTAAATTACGTTTGGTGAGCGCTCCCCCCCTCTGTTCAGGGCGATTTTTAGTTCTAATACCTTTTGCGTTTATTGTTCTCTCCGGTTTTATAAATTTAATTCCCTAATTTACTCTTGTGTATTATATCTATTTTAATGAAAAATAATAAATCTGTTAAGATTATGCAGCTTCCACGTGACAGACGTTTCATGACTTTAGGGGGGGGGGGGACTCTAGGATATATAATAGGTAGTTATAATACTTTTTAGTTGGCATAGCTTCTTTTTCCATTATATATTATTCCTTCTTCTTGACGTTTTTACTTTATAAATGAACATAAATTGTTAGAATTACATTTTGGCACGTCGAGTTTTTTTCGGTAAGTCTGTATTTGAAGTAAAAATTATGAATTTATGAAATAAAATTATGAACCTTATTACCACTAAGATGACTATGAGAATTATGTATTGCTGTGACAGGTTATTAGCTTAACTATATCTTTCAGTGGATTTCATTTAATCATAAGAAATGTAATCTTAGGCCTCTCCCGTGAAGTGGTTGAGCAATTGCTCTCAAAGTCACCTGAACAAGTCGAGGATTGAAGTGGTCTTAATACTGTAATTACTATAATAATATTATAAGTACTATAATATACTGTAATAGGTGTTCTGGTATATACTAGGTATATCTGGAGTGTACAGGACCTGCACATATTTCATGTGACGGGGAACATCTCTGTGCATGTGCGCGGAGAAACGCACTTTTAAAGTTGCTATTAAGTCTGATTCCCGGGACTTAATACGCTATACAAAGCTGCTAAAGCTCTCATTAGTGGAAGTAATCAAGGTCTGGACAGGTCCTTTACTACTTGGAGTGATAATAATACTTAGAAACTAACTTCCAATAAAGTTTGGTTTAGGGAAATTTATTAGAGATGTGCATCAGAATTTTCTCCAAAACGAACAAAGTGTGGAATGAAAAAAAACAAAAAAAAAAAAAACAGTTTCAATGGGAACCGTAAATCTGTCGTAGAGAGTCCGGATAAGAAAAATGCCATCTACTGACACCTTTGTTTTTATGTCTCTTACTACGATAGCTCTGATATACGTCATACAACCTGCAGAATTTCCTTCTGTTTTTTTTTTGTTCGGACTGCAGCCTCGCGCTTACAAAAAAAAAAAAATGAGGAAAATATGGTTTATAAGAGGGGGAGGGGTGAAGGGTAGAAACACACATGAACGAGGGTAGTAAAGAGTCTGGTTAAATTTGTGTGGACTTCTCCGAACGGCCAGGAGATCGTTTATTACTACCATCTGTCGTATCCATTTATAACCGGGATAAATAAAAAAAAGGACACGAGGAATTGATGAAAAAAATGTTTTGAATGAGTTTTTTTTTTTTTTTTTTCTGAAAACAAGATGAAAACCCATTTACTTGTGGCATATTACCATGGTAGTACTTAATATAACGTATATTTTACACTACCAATTTTGAATTTGAAATCACCTTTCCACATGCCAATACATTAGCAAATACTACATTCCACTTGGTTGAATTCTCACTAAACAGACATATGTTGACTGCTCATGTCTAGCTCTGTCTCCCAAGTATTTGTGCAAGCCTAGAAATAGTTAGACTACAAAACCTGACCAGTTTTTTAAAATTGCGGGGCGGTAAATACCAATGCTACGATTGACATTTTTGAAACTTACATTCTCTGTTGAGTTCTTTTAAATAATTTTAATTTATAAAATGTTTATTAATTTATCACTTTTTTTTTCATATTATACTGAATCATCTTCCATTGTAACGGCTACAGCTTGAAACACGTTTGGTACACTTATATGCCATTTGGTTTATATTAGTCACCAATATGACGTCATTGGTAGATATCTATATCATTTGTTGGGAATTTTATAGTAATTGTTCAGATGTAAGATTGGTGGGACATAGATGATTCATCATAATGTTGGAAAGTTGAAATTTCTCAATAGGAGTTTGGAATTGCCTGCAATGGCACAAAAACGTTTATTCAAAGTAGCGGGGGTAATATTTAGTTTATAGTGATGAATGTCAACGAAAGTTTATCTATCAAGATACATTCTAGGAGTGCTACAGCGAAATTGAACTATTAGGAATTGAGGTTTATCTCCACTGTACAAGATTAATTTTAAAGAAATACAATGCAATAATAATTTAAATTAAATTAATACAATATTACTTTTTCCCATTTGTAAGCCAAAATTAGTTGTATGTTCAAAAAGAGAGTTTGTTGACCGTAGATATTATTCTAAGATGATTTTAGTTGGGGTTCGGTCGAGGTAGATCCAAAAAAAAAACACAAATTAAAAAATGTATTTTTTTAATGAAGGATTATCTGCCAACGTTTCGGCTTACATTGTAAGCCATATTCAGGGCTATCATACAAC
>KZ807050.1:506371-517930 GCA_000696205.2 Oncopeltus fasciatus
ATATATTTGTACAAATGTATGTAATATAATGTATTGAAAGGGACTATATTTTTAGCTTTAGGATCGGTAAAGATCTGCTGAATTTCTGTAGTCTGTCATTTTCCCTATGAAATATCTCTTAATAAATTACTTAATTTTATGCACGCTTGCAGGGGGCGCTATACCAGTATCTGATGGCAAACTTTGTGATGCGGAGTGGGGGTGGGGGGTTGAGCACAGATTCTAAATGATCCGCGATAGTGTGGGTCGGTGTGCTATCACTCTCTCTTTGGGTGGGAACATTTGTTAAGATTCAGAGTGTGTTTTGGCGGGGTGGCGGGAGGGCACGCGAGAGAGTTAGTGTAGGGTAAACTCATTGCTAATCTGTAGGCGAGCTCGGTATGTGCTCTAACTGCCTGGAGATAGCTCATCTGGAGTCGCATTTCTCTTCTGGAGCCCCCGTTGCTTCTTTGGCGCTGTGATTCCTCTGCTTCTTCTACAAAAGAGACGGAGAACCAGAATGAATACAAATAGCGTAATTGAAAAAATTTGGTATAATGCTTTAAAAATCTGTAATGATGAAATTTTTGTTCTTGTAACATTTCTGCAAACATTGGAGAGTACAAACATTTTTTGTCAACTATCATACCTTCTATTATCCGTCTTCATTGGTTTCTGCAGACCATCTTCTGTTGGCGAGCGCTTTCGGACATTGTCCATCTTCTTAGCCGCATACATGTGTTCACTGTCACTGTCTGTAGTTCTATATTTACTGTTTCTTCTGACAATACTGGGATTGATTTAAGTTTATACGATCCCTAAATAAGGATTGAAATTATATACTTTATCTATCTGTCCCAACCAGGGCTCGAACCTGGATCCCCTGCTTGCCGGGCTGGAATGCTTCCGTTGCACCACCGGAACGAACTAGATAACTCATTAAATTCCCACCACAATAATTTATTGTTCTATTTCCTCCCATTAATTGTTTACAATTTACGTCGGATAATAAACCACAACCAAATAAATATTTATCAAAGATCAAAAAAAGAACAGTATATAAATAATACCTTGGAAAAAGTATTCAATTCCTGCTTTAATTTAGATAAATATATATTGTAACACACTATTATTATCAATTATGAATTATAAATCTTATAAACATAAATTAATACTTGAACAAAATATCTATCAATCATTGTCCCCATTTAAGTGAAATGAATAACTAAGCAAAATATTGGTATTTCTCTGTGTGCCGTTCTCGGATTTTGTTTTATTGAAATTTAATTCAGTACACTTTTAAAACATTGATAAATTAATGGCCAAGAAATATATCGGTATTTTAGCAGATTTCCCGGGGAGAAATGAAGCTATTTTGAAAATTGTCTGTACGAGCTTTAGCGTCCGCAGTTTTAAAAATAATGAAACAAAATACGGTATTTAAACTTTTTGCAAACAATTGAATGAGTTCGTTTATGGCTAAATGTGGGTTAAAGAGAGGGGGAGCTTAGAGTGGTGTTTAAATTTGAAATCTAAGTATCTCGTTATTAATACCGTAACGAAAAAAATAAATAAATTAAAACACCTGTAAAATTTCACACAAAACATTTATTTCCTATACCATTTTAAAATAAAATTCCTAATAGTGATTATATTTAAGAATGTAACTAGGTGTATTGGGGGCCCTCTTATTTTTAAATTATTATAACCTAATTCGGTATGAAGACTTGTCATTCTACAATCTTGAATGAATTAAATTAATTTGGTAAATTTCGATGAAAGGAAGGAGGGGAGAGGGGTTAGATAGAAACCAAAATTGATAATTCTGAAGCTAATCGTTCTTCTCGGGGTGTATGACTGCCATACATCTATACAAATCTAATGAAACCATCAGCCATATCTTAGTTAGCTTCCGGATAACGGGATTTTAACTACTTTCTACCGCAGAAAAACTTTCTTGCTTGAGAAGTAATAAGTGTTAAATTGACTTATTTTTATTTTCCAGTAGGCGGAAGAAGAGTGAACTTAACGGATGGGGAAAAGAAAAAAAAATAAACAGCCCAGCCATTACTGGAAGTAGTTTCCCCCTCTCTTTTTTTTTTTTGAAAGATGACTTAACCTCCATTGGGAAGGGGTTTTGACGACGCCAAACTGCAAAGCTGCCCCCTCCCACCGCCTTCGTACGGCACACACTGCTGAACTAACCTCACTTGAGCAAAGGGACCAACTTCACGCAATAGTCGGATAATATTCATGTCAAGGGGCGTAATTCCATCTCCTCCAGCGAGTTAGTTAAGGCTTAAAAATACAATATATATGTCCAACCTTAATAAAATGTAACCGTTCTATATAAATGAGAATGTAAAAATCTTGAACTGTCTTCCGTTTCAATGTTGGGGAAACTCATCTAAGGGCAGGGCTCGCAGCTAAATCCATAAAATCTGACTCAATACTTAAGGAACCCCAAAGGATGAGCAGTACTTCTGAATAGCTATATCTCCCATAGCTATGCCATATTTGTCATTTTCCGTATAATATTTGACAATGTATCATGAGATAAATTCAATGAAATTATTGCTGACAGAGGCCTACTTCAGAAGAGCCTTTAAAATAATTCCCCTCTTTATTCTTTAATTAAAGTTTATAAATATATATATATATATATATATATATAATTCNACTAGGATCATGGAGAGAGAAGTTATGTATACTTAAGTGAATACTCATTTCCTTACATTGGCAAAAATTTACCTCCTATGGTATACATTTGTCCTAGTGTGTATATTTGTACATATAAAATAAGAGAAAGAGTTGTTTAGTGAATACACAGAAAGAAAAAAATTAGATTGAGTAAAATTTTCGGGCAGACATCACGCCCTGAGAGTGAGTGAGCGAGAAAGAGAGAGAGAGAGAAGGAAGGGAGAGTGAGAGAGAGATAGTAAGACCAGACTTTCTGGGACTCGGTAACATGAGTTCTCCTAGCATTATTTGAGATAATCTTAATTGAGAATGCCAGCTATCCAAGCCCTCTTCAGCTTGGAGGTTGTTCTTGCAAGAAGGTCCTCGTTTTGCATGCGTAAGTGTAGTGTGTTGACGGTGGAGTGTAGCGTAGAGGGAATAAGGGTTTAGCAAAAATTTGCAACAATTCTTTATTGCTCTGAGCTCAGATTTTTCGAGATGTATGATCCCATTCCCAGAGCTCTAATTGACACTATATTACGTATAGTATTATTGATTTTAATATTTTTGTACTCACACCCGGAGAATCCTGAACTGACGGACAGGATATTCCACGTTGAAAACACTCAGCTTTGAACAACATAAAAATTATGTCATTTTAATTTTTTGATTTTAAGAAATCTTATTATTAATAATACTTTCTTCAAAAGTTTTAGTAAAACCTGCTAATCCTGGTAATCGTAAAATTACTGATACATTTCGGAGCCTTTATGATGTGTATTTTAAATAATAATTTTTGATTAATGTTGTATTGTATAGGAGCACAAGAGCTTTATCACATTATTTGTAAAGAAAAAAAAATTAAAAAAATACATAAATCTAATAATAAACCATTAAAATTTAGTAACATCATTTCCGAGATATATATTTAAAATGAACTATGTAAATAAACTATTTTCCTTATGAAGCAGAGGTTATTTTCCTGTTTTATGGAGAGCAGGTTATGAGGGAAGAAGAAGGCCATTTGTGGTGAAATGCCAATGATTTCCTGACTACTCCTGGCGAGAACTCTCATTCCAATACCGCCTATAGTTGCAATGGCGGGCGGATGGGTACATGTGCCTGCGGCCGGCAGAGAAGTGTATGACGTCACGTCAGAGAAAGATTGACAGCCGAGCCTCATGTCAACTGCAACACTGCACTCCCCCACTTACCACGGGGGCATAAAACTACCGATGTGTCTGCCCTCGTTAAACGCAGCCTCCGAAGTGCCGCATGCCTTGTGCAGTCCCACCGGGATACATTTTCGCTTGTGATCTGAAATATATTTATTTGGGGTAGCGACAAAACAACTAGAGACCTCCTTTAACCCCTATAAACACACTATGGTTCCCTTGCAATGTAACTGTGATACAATGTTAGTACATTGTGAATTCTCTGTAATAAATGTGCGATAAAAACAGTTCCTAAGCTTAAAAAATGGAATGATCCCCATTACGATACCCTATTACCACATCAATTTCAATCTATTGACTGTTTTTTATATCCATAATCCAATAACCTAAATATATAAGTAAAAAAAGCCAAATATTATTCTTATTTTGTTTTCTTTACAAGCAAATAAAACTCTCACAAATAAGTCTCACTTGTCTTTCCCGCATAATCTATACTTCAAACGTTTTAGAACCGAATTTGTCATCCTTAGGAGCTAAAGAGATCTACATGTGGAGTTAAATAACAATTAAAACAACAATAAATAAATTCTTAAGTCAATTCTTAATCAATAGTTAAACTGTAAAAAGTATACAATAATTTAATAAAGAATTAAATAAAAATAGGTCTTCTTCTAATTCCAAAAATATAATACTATAAAAATAAATAAGTGAATATATTAAATATATAGTCCAAAAATAAATAAACTTATAGTTGTAAAATATAGAGATAAAATTAAGTAGAAATGAGCCTCCCTAGTGCACTCTTACATTTGTTTCTGATTTGTTTATTAATTTAAAGTTTAACTTTAATTAACACGTTATTTATTTATTTTTGGACTATTAATTTTTTGAACATTGCATTTATCAAGTTGTCTTGTTTTGTTTTAAACCTTTATTAAATTGGTGTATATTTTATGAATTTTAACTATTGATTAAGAGTTGACTTGATAATTTATTTATAGTTGTTTAAATTGTTATTTAACTCCACATGGAAATTATTTGTAGCTCCTGAGGATGACCCATTAGAGGCGAAAACATTTGAGCGAGAAATATAGATTTTGTGGCGGAAGATAAGTGTGTTTCTATTTACTAAGATAACCAAATATGGTGAAAATTAAGTATGAATAAAATAATGAGTTTGTTATAATTTAAATTTGAAATATTTCACGTTTTTCTTTTTTCAAAAAATATAATTTAAAAATTTTAATTGTAATAAAATATATTTTAATATATAATTTTCGTCAGAAATAATAAGAATATATGCGCTTATGGCCACTAGCAATCTATGCGCACTTGAAAAAAAAAAATAACAATATGCAAATTTTGAAATCAATGTCTGTCTATTCATCTATATTTATACATATTCTAGCTTCATAAACTTGAAATTTTTAATTTCTTTCAATAGCTCTTTTTATCGAGAAAAAACGTTTTCGTCCCCTCTCCAGAAATTTATCAACAAAAAGCCGTCATATGCATGGAATAATTTAGTAGAAATATCTAATTTTTCATAAATTCAATTAGCTTACAGATAAGTGGTAAGAGATATACCAAAATATTGTCCAGTAGATTTTCTACTCTTATCACTCTACTGCCTCTACAGATTTATTTGTATTATTATTTTTAACTAGAACAGAATTATTAGAAGGGATATTATCCCTTATATTAAGATTATTATCTTATAGTTATTAATTATAGTGAAGTAGGATTTTTTCATGTTTATATTAAATTTTATTGTAGGAGGAAAACCCTATAGTGAGTGAAGTTGTAGTAGTAAAATTGAATTGCGTCGATAAGGTACTTCAAGGCTTCAATAAGGTAATGTTTTTTTAATTATTAATTTATAAATGTGTTATAATTGGCTAATTCAATCGTTTGACGAATGAAACAACTTTTTTTAAATTAATGGACCAATTATATGGCTACAGGGGAAAGGTTATGTTTTCTTTCGTATATTTTAAAATTCTTATAAAAGTAAATAAAAACTTATATATATATCTCAAAGCATATTTATGTATAAATATTCTTCATATACAGCATATACAGTAGATAATGTCGATAACAACAATAATAATATGTTAATCAACTTGGTAATGATGAGATTAGCACTGATCCCGGGAAACAGTTTGGAGCCCTATTGACTCACCTCCACGACTGTTGACTTAGAGATAGTTGAGCCTCTTGTAGGATGTATAGCCGTCAAATGTATTATGGATTAATCTTTAATACATTTAAATATGTCTCAATGTTAGACAACCCTCAATAAGAGGGCCAACTCAATTGAGACAAGGGTTATTTCACACATTTATATAAGAGTGGATGTCTGCGATGTCCTATCCTGGATTTGTAACATGCACCTATAGAAGGTAGTTCCTAATTTCATGAGGTGTGTTATATTACAGTGCTTATAGCATAGTAAAATGTAGAACTCTAAGATTTTCTATCACTACTAAGTAATGCCTCATTTCTAAGAGAATCACTGTCGAATCTTTCCTTTCTGTCTTGCTTGTTATTCCATATGCTTTGCCAAAATTTGCATAAAATTTACCTAAACCTACAAGATCACCTCGAAAAAATGAAACAATGGTGTGGCAAATGGAGAATAAAAATCACCGAAGCAAAATTCGTTCAAGTTGATTTCCAACTGCGGAAAAAAAAAATGACAAATGTAAAATTTAAAAATATTCCTTTACCACATTCAAATTCTGTTCGTTATCTTGGGTTCCATCTTGACTCACGACTTACATGGGGCGAACACACTAAAATTAAAAGACAAGAACTCAATCGGCGATATGGACTTCTATACAGACTCAAGAATAAGGACATCCAATCTTACGCTGACGCTCTACAAAACCTTATTACGACCAATCTGGACTTTCGGAGTAGAAATCTGGGGTGCCACCAAACCTTCCAACATCCAACGAATCCAGGTCCTTTCAACCCAAAACCCTCCGAATAATCGCAAATACTCCCTAATACATATCCTATTCCTCTCTTCACCACGATTTTAACATATTCCTTTTGTTCAGAATCTAATTTATTCCCGCTCCAGCCTTTTTCACAGGAAACTGCCATTCCATCCTAGTCCACTAGCACAGACCTTGTCTTCCAAATCCAACCCCTATAACCCTCCCCGTCGGCTCATAAGAAGATGGCCCCGCGACCTCCTGGGGACATAGTCTGTAAATAATTTGAGAGTGGTGTTACTGGTAACCTTCTCTCCTCTTGTGACTTTCATTAATGTCATTTTTTTTATTATTCATTGTAATCAAATTACGAAATTTATTTTTAACAAAATGTAATATATAAATAAAGGTTATAAATAAATAAAAATTACCAATATTACTGTCGCACCCTCTTGCATAAATAAAATAATAAATCTCATTGCAATTCACAATTATACGCCCTGAATAAATTAGTTCTACTGTATTTCTCTCCCTCTTCTTTGGTCTTTCATTTATGATTTTTATCTTCATTCAAATTCAATTTTTAGAATATCTGTTGAATCATGGACCTTCAACTATCTTTTGATGACAAATTTAGGTGTTTTATGAATATATAAAAATAAAAATAAAATTTTTTTATACATGTATTTGGCAAAAAATAGTATACATAAACATATACAGATCTAATAACCTATCCATAATTATATATATGTATGTATGTATGTCTGCGCGAGCGTGCGTATGTTAGTACATTTCAATGCTTTTATAACGAATAATTAACTTCACTAATTATAATAGAGGAAAGTGTGATAATAAAGAAAAACCTGTATTGTACCACTTTGTCAATTCAATCAAATCAAAATGGGGAGAGATAATTATAAAAAAACAGGAAGATGTAAAACTTCATTTCTCGCATCGCTATTTAATCACAAAAATAAATATTGAACTTTGCAACTTAATTTACCGACATATTTGTTCCTCTTTTTTAACATTAGATAGGTATTCACTAATAGAAGGTATTTTTACATTTAATAATAATTATTATGAATTGTGGTTCTTGCATTTTGCTTTTAGATGCTTAGTTTTCAGGGGAATAAATTTTACCCAGGTTATTTAATTTTTAAATGGCTGACTTGAAGTGATTTAGGTTTCATTGAACTTTGACTAGGAAAAGCAGGAGCCACAGAAATATTTATGACCCAAAAGAAAACATAAAAATAGCAATCAATTTAAAGAATAGTGATTCATGTATGAAGGATTTTTCATGCAAAGTATTTTTTTTGTAGTTCAAAATATAAATAAAAAATTATGTATTATGTAAGTACTTTCACTATTATTGTAGTTTATAACATGAATAAGAAAACAATATACATTATAAAACACGATGCAGAATTATACTGAAAGAAAGTAATATTCTCATGCTTTACAAGCTTCCTCCACTGAAAAATGGAAGAGAAATATAATTCAAACAGTGGAATTGTAAATAAATAATGTGAGTTTTGACATAAATAAGTAATGTTAGAAGAGGTCTCTGTAAATTGTTTCTCTTTGCCCTTATAAGTAATGGGTTTCTTTAGTTGCTTTGTTGAAATACTTTGAGTTTGTGTGGTCTAAAGGAAAATATTTATCACTGCTAAATTCTTAAATTTAAGTTGGTTTTTTAGTATACCAAGGATCGCTATAAGCCATTGTTACTCTTAATTGATGTCAAAAAAAAAAAATGTTTTTCTGGTTTTCAGCATAGTTAGCAATGCATTTCAGTTATGTCATAACATGTCCATGTCAAATTTATAATTTCTCTACCTAAACTATTATTATTAATGGAATGAAATTTGGCTTATCATTTATTGTTATAAAATTATTTTGTATTGTCGGAATGGCGAAAAGAGAAATTGTAGTGGAAGGCGACAGAAGTCATATTTAGATATGACTACAGGACAGCATCATACATACTTTATCACGTCATAAAGTAAAGCGAGCAACGTACATCCGTATCGCGAGTTAAAGAAGCAACGGAAAAATATAAGTACATTTTGCTAAGCCACTGCCTTCGTTAATGGAGGACGGTATTCATGAATAATTTATTTAAAATTAGTTAAATATGCTTTCAAAAGGTGTTTGATATTAGGTTTTTAAAATCTAAAATAATTCCTCTTCCAATGTCTCGTACCGAATTTTATCACTAAGCTCAAGTGTTTTCACCTGCAATATAGGGCTATCATCAGGAGCAAATCATAGGTTCAGGCATACAAAAACGTTAGAATTCATTATAAAAGAGCCAGAATTTATCGAAGGGCAGCTGTTTGACACATAATTCTATCTGAGGGATTAAGAAAATATCAAGGTTTTTATTTTACACTGAGTTAACATGCAAGGATTTTGTTTTAATTGAAAAAACAACAACTGCATAAACGTTTTAGTACAATAAAAATTAAGAGTGAATTTAAATGAATATTAATATTTTAAAAATCATATGGAGCCAGATATACAGGCGATGTACAAGTAACATTAATTAAGTGTTGTGTTATACGTTTTACAAAAGATAAATGCTTCTTTGATTATTATTGCATTCATAATAATAATAATTTTCATTTATCCTTAAAATAAAATAAATTTTATTTAAAATCATTTAAAACATTAGCATTCCTTTTATGTTTATTTCCTACTGTAAATCATGTAAGTTTCTGCACTAGATTATGAAGAAATTTTCTAACAATGAAGTTCGTTGTTGTACTAAAAAAATAATTTAAGGTTGCTATTATTCGAAATAAGCAATTGAGCAGAGTGAAGAAATATATACATGGGCTTGTCTAAAAACTTCTTATCCCGCCATTGCTGGAACACTACAGAGAAAACTAAACTGTTCTCTTCACTGCCGAAAAAACGTGTGCATTTCGAGTTTTACTACTCCCCACCAAGGATCCATAATACAGCAGAGGGAGCCTTCTCAAAAGCCGGAGTACACAAACGCCACAGAGACATGAAGCTGCAGGGGAGGTCAGGACATAAAAATATTTAGAGGAGTATAAATAAATATTGGCCACCTGTAACCGTCATTCAGTTTAAGTAAAGTAAAATAGTATTAACAGAAAAAAAACCTCTTTAAATAAAACATGACTTTATAAAATATCTGGAGTGTTCGCAACTCACCTCAGTACCATTCATAGTCTTCACATTAGGTGTCTCTTTACTTGTTTTATATTTAGAGAAAATATATCACTACAAATTATACTTTGATAAAAATAAAACGAAATAAAATTCAAGACTGACCAATACCTGAGAAAAAAATATTTATTATGTCTGTTTTCACCCCTATCCGAAAAGAATAGTATTATAACCCACATAACAACCCATTCCAGGCATTTTGGTGACAATTCGAATATTTCAGGATTATAAAATGTCCACGTAGCAACATTTCTTCTGATAGGTTCTTTTTTCCAAAGCTTTTTCAGAAAAACTTGGATTTTCATTATCAAACATCTAACTCAAATAACAAACATTGGGAACTAGTTAATCTGCCTAAAATTAACTCAATTAAGAGAGTTATGCTAGGTTTTGCTGCCCTTGTAAACTCTAAATGCCAATAGTTAAATTTATACCACAACATCTAAAATCTTACTTTCATTAATTTTGTCTTTTACATTATTGATCGTTGTATTGTGTTAAATTAAATATTGCAACAACTACAAAGTATGATGGCCGTCCCATAGGAACTGCATAAACAAATCAGAATTCTCATTTTTCATAAACGATGGATATATACGAATGTTAACAACGGATATAGTCTTGCATACCAAAGAGAGAAATGATTTTAAATAGTACATATTAAAGAATTTACTGTACTTCGTAAATACTTATATTTCATATCCTATTGTTGGATCGGTGAAACGAAGACATTTTTTCAAAGTTGCATCCCAGTAAAAATATAGAATAACAAAACTATGTTAAATTAAGTCTTAAAGATTTAAATTAAGAGTGAAATAGATCAGTTCAATCATAATAAAGAATTGTAGATAGAATGGTAAATAGTACAATTCAGCAGAGTGAATATAATAGAATGCAATAGAAAAATTGCAGAGGACGATGGATATTTTTATTGTAGTTTTTTTATTAACGGAAAACTATGCCTAATTTGGAAAAGAAAAACTGGATTGAGAATGAAACTGTTGAAGTATGATAAATAAAAGAAGAGGCACGAAAGCAATTAATTTCTTATATGGCATGGCGCTTTGTTGATGTTGGTGAAGTGGTTTTTATTTGTCGGGCAAGTTCAAAGGAAATGTGGCAGGGCAGAAAAAATAACTTGATGCACACTAGGATTGTGATGAATTCGACCATTCCTCATCACTCGTGTCTCTTTCGCTACTCACTACCATCTTCAAAGGGCACTAGACCGTTGTGGGAAAGCTTCCGCTCTTTTTACTGGGGTATTCTTTTGTCCATTTATTGGGGCGTTTTGGGGTGAAATTCGGGGTTTTCAATGAAGAGATTGCATTCCTGCGCTAGTCAGCTGAACTCCACCGATGTCATTCGGCAAAAGCGACTTGTTTCGTTGATGCCTGTCTTCTTACAGGCAGCAACCTTTAGTGAGTTATGATGATCGGAAAAAATGTAAAACAATTAATGAGAGGGAATAGAAAACTATCTGTCCCAGCCAGGAATCGAACCTGGATCTCCTGCTATCCGGGCCGGTGTACTTTCCAGTTATACTACCAGGACTTGTTAGTTGTCTTATTCAATTCCCT
>KZ807050.1:518586-536589 GCA_000696205.2 Oncopeltus fasciatus
ATATATATATATATACTGTACAACTAAATATTTTAGTCATGTATTCATTAACATTTATAAACTGTTTAACTTCCATAGTTTTAATTGATTGAAAAATAAACAACACACATATATGTATCATAGTATGTGTGTGGGTGTGTTTGCTTCAGTCTTCTCGATCTAGTGTACCATCTTGTAGTATCTTAATTAGTGTCAAAGTTTTCTTTCATAAATACTTGAGTGAGTTATTTTCAGTCAGAACACACGAAGGAATATAGTTCAAATTCGATAGAGAAAGAGAGTGAGAGAGGAGGGAGGATATGAAATTGTGGAGCTACGAAGGCCCTAGAGTCACCAATAAATCAAATTATTAGGAAAAAAAATCATATGTGTTTAAACATATGATATACATGTTTATTTCCTCTAAGAAAACCATTACTCCAGCTGTGTTGGCTTCGTCATTTCCCAAGGAATCTTAAAGAGTGAGAGAGAAGAGATAGAAGCGATGATCACTCACCAGTTTTGGCCCGTACATCATCATTGTGAAAAAACACTAAAAATCTCGTTGAAACTTGTTAAAACCTTATTTAAAGGAATAACAACAAACAAAGAATTCGATGCGAGTGAGTATTAGGGAAAAAAATATCCAACCTCTCCATTATTCCATTTTAAGTGATCGTATATTATTAAATATGCACTCTATAATATTATATTGGAAAATAATTATATTGTACAGAAAAAAAGAATAAAAAAATGTTTGGAAAACCAACAGATGCATATGACCGTCAGACACAGTTGTGAGGTTATCTCAAAACATTTGCAAGGTTAGCGTACGTGAAGCACACAGTCACTTTCCTCGGCACCCAGCAGAGTCTAGTGACGTCATTGCAGTGAAGCCACTGAATGGTCATTCAAAAGTGAGAAGCTCTCTGGCCGGAGCCCAGGGGTGTGTAGAGGGCGGACAGCTGTGGAATCGCGACAGAAGATAGCTCGTGATTCAGCCGCCCTGAGAATGGGCGATGCCCCGCTATCACCAGGACCTCTGATAACAGTCCACTCTTCTCTGTCACTTGGAATCCTTCAGAGGAGATAACGAGGATCCCTTCGGCAATTTTGACTGCTCAATGGTATCGCTGGCTGCTCATAGCACGCTACGTCAAAATTACTAACTAGAAAATTGAAAATTGTAAATATTGTAGAGAAGTATTTACTCTAAAGGAAATATAATTATTCTATAAATATTTTATTTGGTTGTGGTTTTTTATCCCACGTAAATTTTAAACAAATTAATGAGAGGGAACAGAATAAAAAAATCTATCTGTCCTCGCCAGGAATCGAACTTGGATCTCCTGCTATCCGGGCCGGTGAGCTAAACCGTTACACCACAATTTTGTAAATATCATCGTTATTAATAATTGTAATAAGGTTTAAAATAATATTTTCTTACATAACCACTCTAGCCAGCCAGGTCCACCCAGGGCTAGTTTTTGTGAGCTTTTTCTTTCCCTCTACTGTCCTTTGTCATTTATTTATTGTAATATTCTGGTTGGGGATATAATTACAAATTTTCTTAAAGTTTGTTAACAAGAATTATTCTATCAGTTAAGTACAGGAATAAGTTCTATAGCTCGCTGTTTTTCAGTGAAGAACTATTTAATTGTCGAAAAATAGTAAGAACAATTAATGAGAGGGAATAGAATAAAAAAATTTATCTGTCCTAGCAAGGAATCGAACCTGGATCTCCTGCTATCCGGGCTGGTGTGTTAAGCCATTACACAACAAGGACTAGCTAGATATCTCATTAAATTCCCTCTACACTAGCGAGAGCCTAACCTACGAGAAAGACGAGAACTTCGTCTTAAACTCGAAGGAGCTGACATTGTCAAGCTATTTGTCGACTCTCGTCATTTACTTTATTAAATTTTTAATTTATAAATATTTTGTTTGGTTGTGGTTTTTTATCCCACGTAAATTTTAAANGACATTGTCAAGCTATTTGTCGACTCTCGTCATTTACTTTATTAAATTTTTAATTTATAAATATTTTATTTGGTTGAATTGAGTGAGATATCTAGCTAGTCCTTGTGGTGTAACGGTTTAGCATGCCGGCCCGGATAGCAGGAGAACCAGGTTCGATTCCTGGCGAGGAGAGATAGATTTTTTTATTCTGTTCCTTCTCATTAATTTGTTTATAATTATTCTATTCCCATAGATATCTTCGTCCTTCAGTTAAAGTAGTATTTAATAATTGAATTAATAGTAACTAATTCATATTCACACAATACACAGCAACATTTAATTTTTTTGAGTGGATTATTTTAAATAAAATTTTAAAAGAAAAGTTTATTATAACATAATGCCTTATGGCCAAGTTAATTAACAGACTCTTTAATGTGTTATATCACTCTTATATAATAGAGTAACCAACTTTGTGAAGACATTTTTTATTTTAATTAAAAGTGTAAAACAAATTTCGAAATAATAAACAAAGAATTGCACTGCTAAATTGTACAATTGTTACAATGTAATATGGCCAGCATACAAATTTAAATAGACTTTTTCAAATATGGGATGACGGGGTGGGGTTCATCATTTACTACAAAAAAGTGAAAACAAGCGAGCAACTTTTAGCAAGGATGTTCTCTTATCCTCCTAACCGTCAAGCCAATTTTCTATTTTCGGAAATAAAAAAGAAAAACTACCAAGATTTTCTAACCGTTATCATTTTATGCTGATTATGTACATTTACGAATAAAAATAATATAATAATGTCCTTTGGACTTTTACTTTTAAAATTCCTTTAAATGTATGTCTTCACTGAATAAGAATTACGAAGGATAAGGGACATTGAAATAGAGCCTTTTAAAATAGTAAAAAAAGAGTCTTTTGAAATTTTATGTGTGTGTGTCTTCTTATCTTGGGATAGAAATTCTTATTTTTTTGGCAAAAAGTTTTTTTTCCAAATAATATTCTTGTTTATTTTATTTTTATTTTACTTATTTCACCTGATAAGTAGCTGTTAGTTGTTGTAATTCTTTTTTCTTGAGATAAATAACAGTTTATTGTTTACCAATACTTCTTCCGGGTTCAACCGTGTCTTGGAGTTTTTAGGTGCCAAGCTTTCGCACATCGTACGATGGCTTCTTCAGGGCTGAATGGAGAACCCGGAAGAAGTATTGGTAAATATGTCTGAGGTCCGTAGAAGCCTACGTGAACAGTTTATTGTTTCTTATCTTCTCCCATATGTTTTCATTTGCATTGAATGAAACTAAAGTTTTAGTTTCGCGTAATGAATAAATTTAAAAATTGTAAAAACTGAATCTCCACCTCAAAACAAATGGAAAAACACATATTAACAGAGATGTATTCGATTAAGACTATGCATATAATAATTTTGAACTGACCTTATTCTTAGCTTCTTCATTGCAAAATTAGTTAAGATCTGTTGAATTATCATTTAAAGTTTGAAATTTCACGTCATGATGCCAAAGTCAATAGCTTTATTTCTCTATGGAAAATCTGCAAATATGTATTTTGATAAAATTTTGATATAACTTATAAAACATGAACAACGAATATCATCTATCCAATCAGAGTTACCTATCTTTGACTACCGTTTGCTGAATAGTCCCAAAAAGTAACCTACCGTATTTGCTCAGCTCTTAAGATTTTTTGCGAGCCTGGAGGAGGGCAGAACTGTCAAGTAGGTTGTGCCCTATGTTTGACTTAGACTCTTGACGCACTCTCCACCTATTCTCATCCTCATCCTGACATAGTTTCCCTTCCGTACATCCCATTCTGCAACCCACACCCCCCCTTTTTTTTTTTTAAATTTCGAAAAAAACACTTTCCCACTTTCCGTATGAAACATTTGTACAGGCTGGCTGTCAAGCAAGCACCTTATAAATGGAAAATGTATAAACGGCCGAGTCTTTTATGATGATTCTGGGAAAATTTGTACAGGAATTACGCATATTTTTTTAAAACTTTTTTATTTATTCATTATACCATTATTTTAACCATTTAGGGCAATGGAAGGAAAGGCTAATTACATGTATTATAAATATCTAAAAATCAATGATAGTAATTGATATTATTAATATTGTTGAGCCTAAAACTAATACCAGAATATTTAAGAAGTACTATATTTTTATATTGAAAAAAAAAATACTTCCTAAAAGACCGATAAGGGTCATGGGAGAGGGTTCTCTGTAAATGTTGAACAATTTATATCTGAAATAAGACCTCCTCATTCCAACCCAAAGAAAATTACAAAGATCCCACCCTGAACACTATAGCTACGTCAGTACCTTTTTCCATCTTACTGTGACTTATTACGTCCCAAATTTCCTTTAGATATTTAGTACTTTATCATAATAGAATGTACTGCGTATTTTATTTCAATCGGTCGCGTAATTCATATTGTTTTGTTGTCATTTATATAAAAAGTGCACGTGACCTTACGTGATAAAAAAAAATTGGGATTGTAAAAATTATCATTTTAAAGTTCTGTATGGGGCAAAACCCTAGAATTTAAAATGGATTTCAGTATGTTAATATCTTTATATTTTTATTTATAAAAATATGATATTTCATACTGGGAATGTGGTATTCAGTCGCAATCAAAAAACACCACTTTAAGCCGACATTAGAAAAAATTTATTCTCTTTTTCCAGGCTTACAAATACACAAGAACACATCTGAGTGCTTCTCATCTGAGGCTGAGGCTGTGGTACACTTCAGAGACCAGGTCCGCGTCTTTCTTAAAGTTGTTAGAATCAGTATCTTGTATGATGTGTACGACTTCATAATGTTTAATTTTTTTTTATCGTCGCCTTTTGCATGTGTTGACGTAAAGTATTTATGACGCGGTCTAAATGACGAATGAGAGAAGACACATGCCATTTCAGTTTGGGAACGTTATCACGAGTTTTGCCAATAAACGAGAGCTTGTAGGCGAAAAATACGGCCTTTTAAAATTTGCAAGATATCATAAAGCTAGCAACCGATTTAGCCTACTTGAAAGACTAGCAAGGCAGTAAGGGTTGAGTTCAATCTCAGGTACCCTTGGAAACCTCACGAACTCAGCATCACAAGCCACCAGCGTTTGTATCAGCTGGCGGCAATTTTAGATTTCATCGATTTCCGCCCGAATCCCAGTCGAGGGAAACGAACTTCATTAAGGCTCCTAATAAGGAAATACTCAAGAGGTCGGCCTTTACCATTTAAGCGCTGAAATGTAATCAATCTGATATCACGGCTGAATTTCGACACTTCCTGCTTTCAATTATGATGGCGAAAGATGGAAATTACTTCTGTCTTATTAGCTCACAGAAAGGAATTTTAGACTTTAAAAACCTTATGTTTTAACAGGATATTGAACGAAAATCAGTATGACAGTAACTCTTGTGACATTTAATTAATTAATTTTCTCAAATATTCCTTTCAATATATAAAATATTATTATTTCCTTATTTTTTTTTCCATATAGCAAATGTGTGAGTGTGTAAATGATTGTGTATTTTCCACATTCTTATATTATATCGTGGCTCGTGCTATAATAAATGAAGTTCAGCTGAAATAAGATTACATAGTACTAGTGGCATATGTTTCTAATATGTTGGAAGGGTTTCACACTGTATGTCGTTTACAATCACTGAAAAGAAAGTCATTGTTTAGGTGCATGAAATACTTGACCATATGGTGTATTCTTCCATACACGTCAATATCTGTACTTGTAGTGGCCTGACTTGCCAGACTCTCCCTGCTACAATCGTCAGACCTGAAGATGATTTGAATCGCTTTGACTTAAAAATAAAATCTTGTTTACTTTTTCATACAAGAAATTTTTTTCTATGCTCTTTTCTGGCTGAATCTCAACTGTGGATATACTCAAAATCAGTAGATGTTTTATGTTATTTAAACATATTACATATATAAAATAAAATCTTATTTATACAGCTCAGTATGGCTGTTATTGTTAAATGAATGCAAACCCAGCTGTTTTAATAGTTCCCTGCAGCACTATGGCATAATGTTCATAGCATATAATCAGTGATAAGATAATACGGGGAAAAAATAGGAAAACCTCTCGCTTGTGAATAATTTCTGATTAAAATATTTATAAATATGAATAGAAATGCTTGTTTTTAGCGAAATGAGGGAAGCCAAATAAATCAGATGTGATTTTTTATTAAAGTCACATGAAGAAAATTTATAACTTTTAATTTATTCAATAAGTATAATATTGACTTTAAAATGTAAGAAAGTGCAAAACATTTGTATACTTTAACGGTAAAATTAGTAATTTTCCTTCAACTCTGCGATATATGGTAAGTGTCAATGCTAAAATATTAAATATAATTTTTCTCTGGGCGATAATTTCTTATGAGCTATAAAAGTAAAATATAAAAGTTTTTTTTTTTTTTATAAAGTTTTTAAATTATGTGTTTTTATGAAAAATTACTCTTTTGCCTCCTGATGAAAAATAAATGCTTTTTACCAACTATTACTGCCATGTTTGAAAATGTCCGCCTGTGCTGAAATGAGCTGAATAATTTAAGCAGATTTACCATGCTTCATTAAAGATGGATAACAATGAGAGTAAATTTTGAAGAGTAAATTAAAAGCCTGACTGTAAATGACCGCTCAAGAAAGAGTTTGGAAACGAAGAGAGGGATTTATTGTAGTTAGATTGGTAAATTTCATCCTAATAGAGTTTTTTTTTTTTTGTAAGAATAGAATAGAATATAAACGCTAGAAAATTAAATTTTTCACTTATTATGCTCTATTACTTTTGCCATAACTCAAATAACAACGAAGCTATCATGCTTACAAATTTGAATTACCCTCTAAACCCCCTTTTCCTCCATCCGTTTTCCACCAAAAATAAAGTATTTTTTAAAATTTTCAATAAAAAGCCTAAATACCTAGTATAATTTATATATTTTCAAAAACATTTGGCACACTCAAAGCTCTATTACGCTCTTAGTAAATATCTTTCTTAATATAAGTTTTTGAAAACAATCTTAAAAATACATTTTTCTCCTATTTTCTTTTTCGAACACTAATAATAACCAGGATATTAAGATTTTTTATCTACCTCTGAACGTTATTTCCTCTTCAATCAATTTTAGCCATTAACTTACACAACTAAAGGATTGCAAAATGGAACTGAAATGCCGAATTTGGTTTAAATTATATTAAAAATTGTTGACGCTAGAGCGCATACACACATACACACACACACGCACACGCATGGGCCATATTTTCTATTTTCTGCTTCCAATGTAGGACAAGCGAAGATCTGTTTTTTAACACCAACAAGAATAGCTAGATTTTCCTTCGGGATGTATACTAATATACTTGGCTTCTATAAGTAGACTTTTATAATTACATATTTATAAGAATTGAAGGAGAATTTCGAAACTGGAAGTATTTGTATTTAGATACGGTGCTTCAACGATTGAAAAAATGTTTTCAATTTTTCTTCAATTAAATTCAAACGATAAATTAAAGTTATTTATGCTACTATTGTGTTTGGATTACTCACTAAAATATCAGGCAGGGAATTTACAAAGGGTTAAATAAAGCATTTCCCCATATCGCCCGTTAAATTGTGTTTCATTTATGTAGCCCGTATCTTTTGTGTTTAACCACTAAACGATAAAGTGGAGTGGTATTTATTCAACAGTTAATGTTTGTAGATTATTATTGCTATTCTTAAATGCTGTTAATTATTTGGATTTGGTTCGCACGTAATTCTACAGAAGTGCAATTTGAAATAATGTAATTCCTTTAATAGATTAGTCATTGAAAGTGTTATATATAATTTAGCGGAAAATAATCAATACAAATTATCGGGTAATTTCATTCTTATAGGCGTTATTACGATTCATTATTTTAAAAAAAATATACAAAACATTTAACACAATTACTAAAGGACCTCATCGAGTTATCGAATAACTTTTCAAAATTTCAGAATGAAATATTTGATTTGATTACTTGCATTTCATATTTATGGATGTAGTAGACAACAAACTGACAACTTAAATTGAGTTTTAAAATTCTACTCCGGGGGCGCCAGGCTAGCTCAGGGGATCCGTACGGGTCTCACAAACCTGATGCCGCGGGTTCAAATCCCGCCCAGGTCAATCTTTTATTTATAATATAGAAGCTTGTCCTGAGCCATGGGTGTTTAAAATGGGGTGGCGACCTGTAGATAGCCCCTCCCTCCAATGACCCTAAGTGGTTGCAAGGGAGGCCAACACAGCAAAAAAAAAAAAAAAAAAAAAAATTCTACTCCCTCTTTGATATAATCCGGCCTTAATTTTAGTTTTGTAATTATGAAAGACGACCCTCTGACAATCTTTTAGCGAATTCGGGTAGAATGTAGCTACTTAGCTATCCTCATGAAAGATTTTCGTTAGCCTACACAAGTCTACTTTTTCGAAGACGAAAATATACGATTGCAGACTCCTCGGGTGTTAAAGCAGCCATTAGCACCATTTGGCATGAAGGTCTTCTCTCCAAACTTAAAAAAAACTCCTACAAAATATATCTTCGAAAGATCATCGCTTTACTCATAACAAGCAGAACCTTTCAGGTAGGAATAAACTTTTACTTTAGTATAAAGTTTCCAAAACGAGGACTCACACACGGAGCTATGCTCAACACTACTTTTTAATATATATTTTCTGGAATTCTCTGAAGATAGCATAACTGAAAATTTCCCTAGAAACACTCAATACTATATCAGAATGGTTTCCTTCCTACGGCCTTCAGCTGAATGCTCAGAAATCAGAACTGTAAATATTTACAGAAATCTAGAAGAGTTACTCGAATTTATTGGCAATGAGAATCCCGTGGAGAGGAAAGAATTAACCAGGTCCACTATTAATATCGAAAATGTGCCATAGAGGTATGCAAAACTTCAACAGTTCTACCCGTTAGTAGAATTCAAGTTCTAAACCGTTTAAGCTTTGTAAATATCATCTTTATTAATAATTATAATAAGGTTTAAAATAATATTTTCTAACATAATCACTCTAGCCAGCCAGGTCGACCCAGGGCTATTTTTTGTAAGCTTTTTCTTTCCCTCTACTGTCATTTGTCATTTATTTATTGTAATATTCTGGTTGGAGATACAATTACAACTTTTCTCATAGTTTCTTAACAAGAAATATTCTATCAGTTAAGTATAAGAATAAGTTCTATAGCTCGCTGTAGTTTTTCAGTGAAGAACTATTTGATTGTCGAAAAATAGTAAGAACAATTAATGAGAGGGAATAGAATAAAAAAATCTATCTGTTCTAGCCAGGAATCGAACCTGGATCTCCTGCTATCCGGGCCGGTGTGTTAAGCCATTACACAACAAGGACTAGCTAGATATCTCATTAAATTCCCTCTACACTAGCGAGAGCCTAACCTACGAGAAAGACGAGAACATCGTCTTAAACTCGAAGGAGCTGGCATTGTCAAACTACTTGTCGACTCTCGTCATTAAAATATTTATAAATAGCAAGAACAATTTAGTGAATGAAAAGTACAATTTTGTATATAATAAAACTATTTTAGATAGCCCACGCGATTATAAGAACAAGTAGTGTGCGGTCTACAATACCTTCACGCTTTACTTCATTTGCCTAGCACTAAGACCATTTGACCTGAAGTTCATTCTTTTTCAGATGTTGTACAATTCAATAGGATTTTATTTGTCTGTAATGAGGGGTGGTGGCTCATGGGATCCCCTCCTGAAAAGACTTATTCGCGAAGATTAGGGGTTGACAGAGAGGACCCATAGTGGGGCGGAGACAACTATGACCGACTACAGCCGGCCGGTCATGCAGTGCTCTCGGTCAGTGAAACAGTGTTCTGGCAGGTGATATCTGTCAGTGACAGGAGGTCAGTGGGCTCGAGTGGCCCACACCCCTATGAAAAGAAAACCCTCATCGCCCCCCCCCCCTCCACCCTCATTCGTTCTGTTCATCTCGTCCGACTCTCTTCATCACAAACCCGCACCCCGCAATTTTCTATAGCTTTCAGAGCCCTCTTAGCTTCTTTTTATATACATTTTTTTTTTTTTGTAAATTTAATATTTCTGTGTAACCAATATCTACTTTTGTACTGGATTTCGAGGTTGCAGAACAAAATATATATTGAATTATAAACCCAAGCTTTTGTGTACCGCCTGGAGAAAATTGTATTGACAACAATATTCTAAATGTAATAGTGGTGAACTAATGTGTAAAACATTACATTTGTATTTACCGTTTCTTTTTCCGGGTTGGACCGTGTCAAATTGTTGTTATTTGCCGAGCTTTCGCACATCATGAGATGGCTTCTTCAGGGCTGAAAAGAGAATGAGAGTTGTGAAAAGAGATTTTTAAAATTCCGANAACATGGTAATTATATACCACCTGGATTTTTAAATCTCTCTTTTACAACACTCATTCTCTTTTCAGCCCTGAAGAAGCCATCACATGATGTGCGAAAGCTCGGCAAATAACAACAACTTGATACGGTCCAACCCGGAAGAAGAAACGGTAAATACATCTGAAGACCGTCGAAGCCTACGTGAACATAACATTTAATTAATCTATTGGAACAAACATTTTAGCTGAACTACTGATTAATGACCTAGAAAAAAGGTTTATTCTTTGTTTAAGTACCAATCTTCCTTCTCTACATATTTAATTTATTTCACTTCCTAAATATTTTTTTAATCCTGATACTGGGAACTGGTGTAGCTCAGGGCATTCAATACACTTCAGGGGACGTTCGGGTCTCGAAATCCTCGCGCTGCGGGTTCAAATCCCGCTCAGGGCAAGTTTTTATGGTGGAAAAAAGTTTACCCATCCTGAGCCATTGGTGTTTAGAATGGGATGACAACCTGTAGATAGCCCTTCCCACAATGACCGATCCTAAATGGTTGAATGGGAGGCTAAGCCTTATTTTATAAACATCCCGAAATTTAAATACGAAGAAGCTAAATGTAATGTGTGACAAGTTGCAGTTTAATACTGCGGCCTTGGTAATGGGACACTTGCTTACTGGTCCCCATTTCGGCAGATACATAAATGAACTAATAAAAAATTTCATCGCAGCCGATAGATTATTCGTGACCACTGCACACTAGGAAAGGTATTGGTCAGGGCCCAATTATAACTGCCCAACCAAATTTATCCATTTAATAGGAATGGAATCCAATTGCGACTGGGTGTACCACAACTACAAAATACTAACTGTGATTAATGAACCTGGGATATAAACAGACTACTGAGTCCTGCGCCGTAACAACTAGACTTTGTTCCATTTGATAATTTTCAAAACAAAGCTCAAATATCAAATTAAATTTTTACATTTTCAAGACAGGTCCTGCCCAACTTTTGTACATAAATATAATCGTAAATACACATTTATTTTTGAATTTGTATAGAATTTAAATATTAAAAATTTAAATTTTTCACCTATTGTGTTGTTTTTATTTTTTCGTAATCCTAATAGTAATGAGGATATTATGCTTTTTTTTATAATTAAATTTCCTTTTATGTCACCACCTACCTCCAACTGAAATAAGCTATTACTGAATTCAATAGTTCAGAGCGAAAAGAAGCCAAAATGAACATTGCGGACATTAGACCACATGCAGGACACTCTCACTTATATATATATATAAGGTCTTCTCTCCAAACTTAAAAAAAACTCCTACAAAATATATCTTCGAAAGATCATCGCTTTACTCATAACAAGCAGAACCTTTCAGGTAGGAATAAACTTTTACTTTAGTATAAAGTTTCCAAAACGAGGACTCACACACGGAGCTATGCTCAACACTACTTTTTAATATATATTTTCTGGAATTCTCTGAAGATAGCATAACTGAAAATTTCCCTAGAAACACTCAATACTATATCAGAATGGTTTCCTTCCTACGGCCTTCAGCTGAATGCTCAGAAATCAGAACTGTAAATATTTACAGAAATCTAGAAGAGTTACTCGAATTTATTGGCAATGAGAATCCCGTGGAGAGGAAAGAATTAACCAGGTCCACTATTAATATCGAAAATGTGCCATAGAGGTATGCAAAACTTCAACAGTTCTACCCGTTAGTAGAATTCAAGTTCTAAACCGTTTAAGCTTTGTAAATATCATCTTTATTAATAATTATAATAAGGTTTAAAATAATATTTTCTAACATAATCACTCTAGCCAGCCAGGTCGACCCAGGGCTATTTTTTGTAAGCTTTTTCTTTCCCTCTACTGTCATTTGTCATTTATTTATTGTAATATTCTGGTTGGAGATACAATTACAACTTTTCTCATAGTTTCTTAACAAGAAATATTCTATCAGTTAAGTATAAGAATAAGTTCTATAGCTCGCTGTAGTTTTTCAGTGAAGAACTATTTGATTGTCGAAAAATAGTAAGAACAATTAATGAGAGGGAATAGAATAAAAAAATCTATCTGTTCTAGCCAGGAATCGAACCTGGATCTCCTGCTATCCGGGCCGGTGTGTTAAGCCATTACACAACAAGGACTAGCTAGATATCTCATTAAATTCCCTCTACACTAGCGAGAGCCTAACCTACGAGAAAGACGAGAACATCGTCTTAAACTCGAAGGAGCTGGCATTGTCAAACTACTTGTCGACTCTCGTCATTAAAATATTTATAAATAGCAAGAACAATTTAGTGAATGAAAAGTACAATTTTGTATATAATAAAACTATTTTAGATAGCCCACGCGATTATAAGAACAAGTAGTGTGCGGTCTACAATACCTTCACGCTTTACTTCATTTGCCTAGCACTAAGACCATTTGACCTGAAGTTCATTCTTTTTCAGATGTTGTACAATTCAATAGGATTTTATTTGTCTGTAATGAGGGGTGGTGGCTCATGGGATCCCCTCCTGAAAAGACTTATTCGCGAAGATTAGGGGTTGACAGAGAGGACCCATAGTGGGGCGGAGACAACTATGACCGACTACAGCCGGCCGGTCATGCAGTGCTCTCGGNTATATATATATAATGATGAATAATGATTTATCATGTTCTGTAGATCAATAAAATGGAAATAGCTAAAAAAAATAAAAAAATACCGAAACTTTAGAAAACCGAAATTTTTCGGAATTTTAGACGCAATTATATGACAATTGCACATTTTTCTATTTGTATTAGTCATTGGTAAAATTATTTAATATTTTTTGGTTGTAAGTTTTCTTAGTAGTTCTCTAAAGTATGGAGTAAATATTAGATATAAAGATACTGGAAGAAATTAATTAATTAATGGGTGAAACTACTCTGTTACCAATTAGGAAGTGAAAAGGACTTTTTGAAAGACAGCTGACCTATTCATGTCAATGTAAGATATTTTTACAAAATGTATTTCTAACGACCTCCGACAAGCCCATATAGAAATCAAAACTTTATTTACACATTTTTCACCATACTCAACTGGTTACTTGACTCCTCACAGCTTTAAACACTCTTTTAACTGTACTTAGGAAATTAAGAATCCGTTATGCAGAGGCACTGTGGAATAATCAATTCCTGAGTAATTTAAGACCCAGAAAAATTAAAGTAAAAGATAAATTTAGAATCAAAAGCATATTGCATAGTCAACAGGTCGGCCATGAAGAGATGATGTAGAGGAGTGTACTAAATCCTTCTATTTGCTTTTTCACATATCCTTCACCATATTCAAAATAATATCAAGCATAAGACTATATATTCGTCTTAGTCGGGGGTTTAGACTCGGAGTAAAGTGCGGGGAGCGGAATGAATTAATTAGCTAGCCTCGTTAGGCCAGCATACTTGCCCGGAAAGAAGGAGATTCGGGTTCGAGTCCCGGCTGTGGTAGTAAGATTTTTTTAGTCTATTCCCTTGCATTTATTGTATAAAAAAAGTTTCCTCGGACTGATCCCGCGAAATATATTGTATACCTCCAAGATATTTTAGCACGTCCACGAAGTCGTCACAGCCTGACGAAGGTTTCATAAAACTAAAGAATGAGTCAGTTGCTTTTAGTAGACTTCAAATCAATTATAAATGACTACTTCTATTCTCTGCTGTCTTATTTTTTATACAAATGCCTGCTAGAGTGATCTCTTCAGCTAAACGTGAGCCATTATAAAAATTAACCCTTTTTTAAAAATATATAAACAATTGACGGGAACAAAGAACGTATAATTTCTAAATAATGACGGTTTTCGAGTCTTTCCTCTTGACTGCCACACTTGAATGGCATTCGAGAAAGACATAAGTCAAGACAGTCCTAGAGAGAGATTGATCATATTCAGGAAGTCTGTGGTTCTGGAGAACCGCCGCCAGAGAGATCAGCGGGGGTGTGGGGGGGGGGGGCGCCGAGAAAACACAGCTTCACTCTCCATTAGACCTCCTGCTATACACCCCTGCATATAGATCGTATATTAAACCCACAACTTACATCCCACAGCTACATATACCACTTACATTTCTTCTACACCCACACACACACACAATCTTTTATATAAGGCTGTTCCTACAATATTTCTCTTTTTCTCTCTCTTTTTTTTTTCCTCTTCTCTATTCTTGTAGGGGAGAAAACCCTTTTATAAGGCGTAAAGTGAAATCTATTCCATACAAAGTTTAAAGAAATAATGCAATATTACAGGGAAATATTATGGGAACTGAGAGGAAGTACTTTTTAGCAGATTCGAGAGAGGGTGTGGCCTCTCACTTCTAATGGAGGCCATATGTATGCAGGAATTTAAATAGTCCAGGGCACTTAGTCGCATTGACCCGCTGGGATAGAGTAACTCCCTTTAAATATGAATATCCCACCCCTCTTCAGTGTCAACGGGGAGGATTATACTTGATTATACTCTTGGCACAAAAGTCAAGGAAAACAGGAGGAACAAGGACCAACTCGAAAAAATAATAAAAAAATTTAGAATTCATCCCTTAAATAAATAAAGCTATTTTCCTTATGGTCAAGATGCTTATTATTATATTATGTTATTATATTTTCCTTATGGCCTTTCAATAAAATATCGTGGCGAAAATTCAAAATGAAATCTTCACAATATATATGGCCTTCAGCTGAATGCTCAGAAATCAGAACTGTAAATATTTACAGAAATCTAGAAGAGTTACTCGAATTTATTGGCAATGAGAATCCCGTGGAGAGGAAAGAATTAACCAGGTCCACTATTAATATCGAAAATGTGCCATAGAGGTATGCAAAACTTCAACAGTTCTACCCGTTAGTAGAATTCAAGTTCTAAACCGTTTAAGCTTTGTAAATATCATCTTTATTAATAATTATAATAAGGTTTAAAATAATATTTTCTAACATAATCACTCTAGCCAGCCAGGTCGACCCAGGGCTATTTTTTGTAAGCTTTTTCTTTCCCTCTACTGTCATTTGTCATTTATTTATTGTAATATTCTGGTTGGAGATACAATTACAACTTTTCTCATAGTTTCTTAACAAGAAATATTCTATCAGTTAAGTATAAGAATAAGTTCTATAGCTCGCTGTAGTTTTTCAGTGAAGAACTATTTGATTGTCGAAAAATAGTAAGAACAATTAATGAGAGGGAATAGAATAAAAAAATCTATCTGTTCTAGCCAGGAATCGAACCTGGATCTCCTGCTATCCGGGCCGGTGTGTTAAGCCATTACACAACAAGGACTAGCTAGATATCTCATTAAATTCCCTCTACACTAGCGAGAGCCTAACCTACGAGAAAGACGAGAACATCGTCTTAAACTCGAAGGAGCTGGCATTGTCAAACTACTTGTCGACTCTCGTCATTAAAATATTTATAAATAGCAAGAACAATTTAGTGAATGAAAAGTACAATTTTGTATATAATAAAACTATTTTAGATAGCCCACGCGATTATAAGAACAAGTAGTGTGCGGTCTACAATACCTTCACGCTTTACTTCATTTGCCTAGCACTAAGACCATTTGACCTGAAGTTCATTCTTTTTCAGATGTTGTACAATTCAATAGGATTTTATTTGTCTGTAATGAGGGGTGGTGGCTCATGGGATCCCCTCCTGAAAAGACTTATTCGCGAAGATTAGGGGTTGACAGAGAGGACCCATAGTGGGGCGGAGACAACTATGACCGACTACAGCCGGCCGGTCATNGTATTTACCGTTTCTTCTTCCGGGTTGGACCGTGTCAAATTGGTGTTATTTGCCGAGCTTTCGCACATCATGTGATGGCTTCTTCAGGGCTGAAAAGAGAATGAGAGTTGTAAAAGAGAGATTTTTAAAATCCAGATGGTATATAATGATATATATAATCAATTATATACCATCTGGATTTTAAAAATCTCTCTTTTACAACTCTCATTCTCTTTTCAGCCATGAAGAAGCCATCACATGATGTGCGAAATCTCGGCAAATAACACCAATTTGATACGGTCCAACCCGGAAGAAGAAACGGTAAAAAACTCTTATTTAGGTATATATTTATAAGTATAACTAGGATGATTGAGGACTGGTCAAACTCCTTCGTGACCAGTATAGAAATATATAACACAAATATCACGTACTTATGACAAATGCACAAATAACTTTTACTGATAGCAGATAAAGAAAAAATAGTCTCATTTTATTCATTTAAATTTGAAAAATTTTCATTACATAAAATTCACTTTCAGAATCTTTTTTATATTAACATAGTCTCATACAATATAATAGGAATTAGAAATATTTAGAAATATTTTTGGCTGTTTCCTTCTCTTGCTTGAATGCATTTTTTTTTTTTAAATGCAGAACTGATGAATCTTTCGAAAATGTTAAAAAAAAAATACATATATATTAAGATCAATATCAAAAGTCTTCATTATATCTGCCATGATCCTCATAAAATGAATGCTGTAATCTTCGCCATTTGGCAATAAACCATTTTCTCGCCCCCAAAAAGGACAATAACTACCGCCGTGTGACCACCGCGCCGCGGTACCTTGTCATCCCCTCTCGCTCCCCTCCCCCCGCCAGGCCGTCTCCCCACCCCTAGCCTTGGCCAATCGCTGAAGACCTACCTGTTGCCCCGCCTCAAATTACGTCGCCCGGTGCCCCTCTAATAAGGGGTTGCTCAACTTGAATCCGATTAGCTGGCCCGCAATTTGCCCATTTATTGTGCATTTTAAGTCTTCCTAATTTTATAGTATTTAGCCGCCACATTAAAGGGGGGGAAGTTGGGTTAAGTTCCTCGACCAATAATTGAACAAGTTTCAGACTTAACTTGAAAATCATTTTCAAAATTAAGCAAGACAATTAAAATAATTTTTATCGTTGGAAGAAGAGAGTTTAATTTATATAGAATAGTCTCATCTAAGGCTTATTAGATAATTCAACTTCTTGGTCCACAGATTGTCTTACTTAATAAACCTACTTTTTATTCTTTCATATCAATATAAACTTTTCCCTTGATAGTCCTTTTTGGTGCATAATATAAAATTAGCCATTCACTTTTATTTATGTATCTTAAAAAAAAAAAAAAAAAAAAAAAAAAATTAAATCTTAGTTTACACAGTTCCAGCGAGATGGGGTTTAAATGAATTAAACAACCCTTACCTAATAAATTTAAATATTTTTCATGACAAAATGTTCTTTATTTTAAAATATTAGGTGATATTTTTTAAATCTCTTCCACTTTTTACCTTATTATTTTCAAAGTGTTAGACAAAGATCATAATTATGGCATTAAGTTTAGTATGAGGTCTGTCAGAACGTGCTTAAACTAAGCATATTTCACTGTACCATAGCGAATTATACATTATTTTGTATTTGAACTTACCAAATCATAGAACCGCTCAACTTTCACTACTGCACTAAAAAAAAAAAAAAATGACGTGACAAATTACATAATAATAAACAAGGGTTGGGGACCGGTAAATTTAAATCCTAGATCATTATTAAAATGTTTTGATTCCACTCCTAACTAATCAATTTCGTTGTAAAAAATATAATTATTTTATCAATAAAAGAAGCTGTGTTGATTTTCATCGCTATAAGCTAT
>KZ807050.1:542195-566411 GCA_000696205.2 Oncopeltus fasciatus
TAACAAGGAAGACAGTAGCATAATAAGTTCACCATTTAAAAATAAAAGAAATAATAGTATTTATTACTAAATAGTAATATAGTAATAAATAACTTCATTATTTCTGGGAGATTTATGAGTACTGTCCAATATTAAGGTTTCTTAATTATATTACTTCCTATCACTTCATTCAACAAAAATTGAAAATGTTGTCTATATTTTAATACCAACTGCCCCAAAGCCCATTTAAATTCTATTTTTTTGACTCCATAGTAATAACCATTGCCTCATAAACTCAACCATAAGAATTGTATGGGTGTAAATGCACTATTCTTGTGTATGCTGAGTTGATCATACTCGATATTAATGGTTTAGAATAGATACAGGAATATATAAAATTGTAGATAAATTAGTAATCTTAGATAATTATTTGATTTACACTATAAGCAGAAACACCACATTGGTGGAGAAACCACATTTTCACAAACTGTAGATAAATACATTTTCAGGTTTGACTGGGTTATGATTTTGAATCATCAGGTCCATTTTAATAATTCATTTTTTAGAAGATGGTATCCAAAGTTGTACTTTGTGAAAATCAATTTGTATCGTAGAGACAAATTAAGAAAAATTATAAAAGGTTAAAATATCCCTCTCCCCACTCTTTACCACTTTCACACAAAAATAAAACCACCTGTATATGCACAAATACATATATAAAGAAAAAAGGTTTAAATATCTCCTAAAGAATATAAATGTTAAGGAGACGAAACCATTTGCTTTACGCCTTCATAAGAAGTAAAGAGTTCTATATAATTAAAGACTTAAAACAAAACTCTTAATAACACTTAAAATTAATTAAAAATCTTCGCAGCCTTCATTTAAATGTAATTAAACATCTAAATTGGTTAAAGATAAAACAGAGTTAAAGCAGGAACTCTAAAAGGGCTGAGATTACAAACTAAATTGTCCAAAAAATAGCATGAACTTGTGGGATGAAATTAATATGCTCTTAATCCTTTTTCTTTTTAGTAATTTACTAATTTTTATTTTTGCCCTGTATTCCCGTTGAGCTCACAGATGTTCTTCAAATCTTATCAGGAATGAAGCTTCATTTTATTTAATTATTAACTCTTGTTTAATCATTTCCGGACTGTAACTTAAATGTAATGATGCCTTATCTATAACACTTCTCTTTCTTTAAGAATGCTCTTTATTCTCTCAATGAACACCTACGGGAATGTATCCTGGAAGATTATTCACCCATAAATGTGACATGTTATGGAATACGTATCTAGAAACATTCAAATAGAAATTTACGTGTATACAGTGAGAATTCTATAGAAAAATATTTTCCATTGGGATTCTTCTATGTAGTTATCCTCTGTATAACATGTAAACTTTCTTATACCAATTCCATAACGAGTCAAATGTATGACAGACAACTCATCGGAGATATATTCTCGTAGGTGTCCTTCGGGAGCCTCCGTTTGGTAACCATACTGGAAGTTAGATGCCTTAAAGTTAAAAAGGTTTGCCGTTAAATATTAATTCTTGATTAGGAAATTGCATTTATCTTCTTCTTCAGAACGATTGAAGCCAAGCTCTGTCAGCAAAAAATTTTTCATCATAAAAATCGGCCGAAGAAACAACCAGCTACACATCTCTAGAGAATCGGCTAGTCTCATCTCAAAATCTCATTTTAGTTCTCATTTAGCTAAATGAAAATAAGTCTGCCAAGAGGAGCTGCGTTAGCTAAGTAGATTTTCCCAAAAGATGGAGATGGATAAGAGTAAATGGCGGGGGGTTGGTAGGAGTTGCTAAACATTTCAACATTCTAACTCAACCAGTTACCAGTTCATTTTTAACTATCCTTTTTTTTAAATTTTTTTTTTTACTTCCCGTTTATTCTTCAGATAGTAACTCTGTTTACTCTCTTATCTATAGCACTGCTTAGTCTTTCATAATATCAATTAATTAAAAAAAAAAAAAAAAACCATCTCCCTAATCCTACTTGAACCATAAACGATTCCATTTTACATTATATAAAAGAAAGCCCAACACTGAATTCAGTTTATATATTTCAAAGGAAGGTCCTTTATAAGTCAATTATCTAATATCTGAAAATCTTTCATACATATTATGCTCACCTCTAAAAATAATAATAATAAGAAGAAAAATAATATTAATATAAGTTTTTAAATTATTTTCTTTTAAGACTCCTAGTTAGTTAATTTCTAACATACGATATACACAAAGCATACCTGTAATACCTTGGAATCAAATGGCTTGTAACATTTATTTTAGGGGAATATCATCAGTAAGATGTATAAGAAGTGATTTGCATAATGTGATATAACAATGTGAAGATAAAAATGAATGAAATATTTTAGATGTAATGATTTAATGTACATAAGTTCCATTGGAAACACATGGTCTTAAAAACATTTTCGTTTAGCAGCAATTTAAATAATGTATAATAATGAAATTTGAAGCTCATGGAAAATTTTTTCAAATTTAATTTATATTATCCCCAGAAAAAAAATGACTAAATTTTCAATAGAAATTTTTTCATGATACTATTTGTCATATGTATAATGATTAACTATAATGAAACAATAGAGAATGATTTAGTGAATGATATAACTCAAAAATGGTAAAGGAGTCGGTATAATAAAAGCAAATCACTAACAATTTGAAGTAATTAATTGGCCCCATATTAATTGAGGAAAAAAAAACATTACCTTACATAAGAGAAAAAGTCTAAGAAATTTGAGTGAACTACCTAATTTAACTAGTCTGCTTTATTGATTATTAACAGCTATACCAAAGAAAAGCTATTCGCCTTGACTAGACTTTTAAAAAAATTTCAATTTATTATTATTGATTTTTATTTTATATTTATATAAATNTAATACGTAATTTTACAACGATTATGTTCAATGAAACGTTTAAAAAAACCGCCCGTTATGGAAGAAATGTATGATTGTCACTGCGATGTGTGAGTGCTTCCCCCCCTCCCCCAGTTGATCTAGAGAAAAATTAAATACTCATACTTTTTACGCTCATTGTTCTCTTCGACATGTTAATTAAATTTCGTCATTCATTCCTAATAAATCCATTTTTAATGAATAAGGCAAATCTTCTTAGATTACGCGCCTCCTGCGTGACGAAAGACTTTTGAAAAGTTTTTAGTGAAAGGGAACAGAATAAAAAATCTACCTGTCTCAACCAAAACTGTCCTGGCTGGGACTGGTAGATTTTTTATTCTGTTTCCTTGCACTAAAAATTGTTAAATTTTACGTGAGATTAAATACCAAAAATATTTATAAAATTAAAATTTAAAAGTAAATAACGAGAGTCATTTAAACAGCTTGACAACGTCAGCTCCTCCAAGCATAAGACGATATATTTGTCTGCCTCGGAGGTTAGACTCTCGACACTAGTGCAGGGAATTAAATAACTTATCAGACTTACCCCGGTAGCATAATTGGTAAATACACTGGCCCGGATAGCAGGAGTTCCAGGTTCGAGTCCTGGCTGGGACAGTTAGATTTTTTATTCGGTTCCCTTGCACTAAAAATTAGTAAAATTTACGTGGGATTAAATACCACCAAAAATAATATTTAGAAAGACTTTTTATTTTAATACAATGTTGCTTTTCATTAAATCAAAACATTTATATGGCTAATGCAAGTTAACGTGTATTGCTGGCCATCCCACTTGAAGTGGATCTTGAGAACCAAGCTTGTTGCAACAGCCGAAGACAGTATGCAAATCCTTCTCTGCATACACTATTTGTTTACATAATCCTGGTTAAATGGATCACGACTAGCTAAACGTATCTGTCAAAATGGACGCTTTGTTCATCTTATTGTAATAAAATTCGTAATAACGAAGTCACTAGCGTAGGAGTTGTGTAAAATGTCAAAGGAAGAGGATTAGGGATTTTGGACGACTGCAGCCGTGGCGTCGGAGTCACCAAAAAATCAAATCATCAGAAAAAAAAATTCATATATTCATATATGTTTACACAAGCCTATCTCCTTTGGGATATTCCTTACTCCGGGTGTATTAACTACGTCATTTCCCAAAGAATATTTCAATTCTAATGTAAAATATAATAGATTTCTATTATAATTGGTTATAATCAATTTTGATAGTTGAATAAGCAAAACAGGAAAATGTTTTATTTTCGTTATTATTGATCTTATTTTACAATTGCATAAAACTTTTAGCTATAAGATATAATTTCCTATGAACTAAGTTCTGTAAAATGTATGGGGTAAATGAATTTTACCAAAATAATTTAAAATCCTAGAATAAGGGCTGAATGGCTTCCCAATTTTTAAAGTATAGAAATAAAAAAATTCAGTGTGTTAGGTTTTGCATGTTGTAAAATTGGTTAATGGAAAAAATCCGAAAAGATAAAATTTTTATTAATTAAAAAATTTAGGGTAGGATAGGATCATGTTTGACGGCGATCAGAACACTGCTTATTACGCCCACATCTATATTTTTAAAAAAATCTTGAAAATGTAACAACAAGGATTGAGCGGACATTCGCATATTTTTTTCCCAGACGCCTTAGCTAGCTCACCTCAACTCCGTTCTGTTTCTCTCTCTCTCTCTCTCTCTCTCTCTCTCTCTCTCTTCTCCATTCTAAGTTTAAGTAAACCATAAAAATGATTCTCATCTTCGCTCTATGGACGATTTGGAATACCTGCTTAGTTTACATACCTCTTGCGTTACTGGATTTGAAGTAATTACCACTAATGCTAAAGTTATTCTAAGCTTAGGCACAGAGACGATTAACAACAAAAATTACTGAGTTCTCGCAAAATTTTCCAAACTACCTCGCGTATACGAATGTTTATGCGTATTTGTGGTCATTTAAATAAAAAAGTGTGATACGTATATATCCGATATATACGTATATAATATTTTAATATATTAAAAGATATTAAAGATATCGTATTGAAATATATTAAAGATATAATAATAATAATATATCTTTACCGTTTCTTCTTCCGGGTTGGACTGTGTCAAATTGGTGTTATTTGCCGAGCTTTCGCACATCATGTGATGGCTTCTTCAGGGCTGAAAAGAGAATGAGAGTTGTAAAGNGGCTGAAAAGAGAAACTCATAACATCGAAGACGACTCTCAACAACATATGTGAAGACTCCCCATTCTCCATTCTCTTTTCAGCCCTGAAGAAGCCATCACATGATGTGCGAAAGCTCGGCAAATAACACCAATTTGACACGGTCCAACCCGGAAGAAGAAACGGTAAATACTTCTGACGACCGTCGAAGCCTACGTGAACAATAATATATCTTATTTAAAATTATGAACTCTGAAGTTAGATTGCTTTACATTCAGTATGTAGGATTGCAGACTCATTGTTAATACACGGGCGTATCTCCCCCCTATCAGAAAAACATCTAAAAGACATAGGAGTACGGAAGTCATGAATCCCGAAGGATCCATCATACTTCGGTACGAATGCAGAAGCAATGCTACCCATACCTCACTTGGGAGTAATACTGAAACTTCCAGCAACACAGCTGCGCCTCTCCCCTAGCGAATCCTGGTCAAGCTTCAGACAAATAACGAATGGCGCTCCCTAGGGACAAAGGGGTTAGATGTGGGAGATCAGCCAATTTTACATGCAAGTCACATTTGCTAACCGCTACATCACTAGTGCCCATATATATATAATAAGGTTAAATACCGAATCTTATTTCATTATTTTAATAATTGAGGGTGCCAGACCAATAAAGACATGTATATTATAAACCTCAACATTTAATAAAAGAAAAATTAAATAAATTAAAAATGTTTTTTTAGTCTAACTTTTTATTTAATATTTATATAGATCATATACTAAAAAAACATATGCCACCAGCATAGAATAATATCAGTTATTTACTTTCTTGAACATTTTGAAGTACATTTCTTAGCTCATTCATCTAATTAATCATTCTAGAATCTTCTTAGTGTGCGGGAAATTGGAAATTTCGCAAAAAGTGATATCCCGTCTACCGTGTACCTTGAACATGTGAAAATCGTTCTTTGGTCGAGACTTAAATAACGTTAAACAATTTATGAGAGGGAATAGAATAAAAAATGTATCTGTCCCAGCCAGGAATCGAACCTGGATAAAATACCACAACCAAATAAAATATTTATAAAGAAAAAAATTAAATAAAGTAAATGACGAGAGTCGACAAATAGCTTGACAATGTCAGCACCTTCGAGTACAAGACGAAGTTCTCGCCTTTCTCGTGGGTTAGTCTCTCGCAAGTGTAGAGGAAATAGAATGAGATAACTAGCGTGTCCTGGTAGCATAATTGGTAAATGCACCGGCCCGGATAGCAGGAGATCCAGGTTTGATTCCTGGCTGGGACAGATAGATTTTTATTCTATTCCCTCTCATTAATTGTTTAAAATTTACGTGGGATAAAATACCACAACCAAATAAAATAATCTTAAATAACCTTTTTTAAATGTATTGATTTATTTCATGAATATCAAATCTATGGGATGACAATTGTTTAACAAATGTCTGCCTCTAAAAAGTGTGGCAGTCCGCCATCCATCTTACGCTTTCAAATGGTATGCAACGTTTTAATTGTAATCATAAATTTTTTTTAGAATTATCATAATAGAAATAACAATAAATAATACTATTCAACATTTTTCCTTTGTGGGGGATGCAGTTAACCAATATAAGAAACCAATTTACGCACCATTAATCTTTAAAATAAAACTCAAACAATAATAATATTTGGGGAACACATAATATTCCTATCTTAATCAGAAGTTTGATGGAATTGAATATCGTGCCAGAAGGAACCCCATTAAACTAATCACTAAACGATGTTTCGTGTAAATAAATATTTTTTAAAACTTTAAAAATTGAACATCTCAAGAAATAAAAGAGCTTTTTCATTAGTTATTAAGCTGTATACATATGTAAAATTTATCAGGACGCTTAAGTTCGATTTTCTACTTTGTTAGTATTTTAAGTATATCACATACTAGTAAATATCTTTTTACATAAAAATGGGACAGTGTGAATCGTCCAGAAATAACTGTAATTGGCAAAACAAATAGAAGAAATGAAAAGAATAATGAGACAAATATAGGTAGTAATTAAGATAAAGGCCAGCTAGCTATCTTTGCAGGAATGAGGGTTGGGGGGCGCCATTTACAAGGAAGCCATTCCAAAGGATTTGCTCAGATATAAAAGCCATTACCTTGGATTATTTGTAAATAACAATTTTCCAGGGGTAGCCTTATCCTGGGATTACCATTTCCTACTGGGTGCAGCGGGCATTCCTCAGTAACTCTCCCAAAGGAAAATTATGCTTTTCCCCCCATTAAATTATTTATTCTCAAAAAGTAAGTTAGGTATGGATTTCTCGACCATCAGTTTTATAAGTTTATGTATTTCAATATACCCAATATTGTGGTATGTATTGTATATTATCCCCAAAACAGCTAAGTCAGAGAACCTGCTTTAGGACGTATTTGTGGTCTGTTCTTTGATCAGTTCTATTGGACAACAGTCAGTTTGATGAGTATTATACGAATCAGAATGATTGTTAAGGAAAATCAGAATGCCTGTAGGGAGATTGGTCTAGAAGTGACATGAAAGTAGTCAGAGAAAGAGAATCGTTTTAAGAAATTTTCTTAAAATAAATAAATTAATATAAATACTTTTTATCCGTAGAAAAAATAAATAACTTAAAATTTTTTTCATACTCATTCTAAAATCTCTTTTTTAATCGCTCTTATTTTTGTTCTAGCAACTTATTCGTGTAAAATATTTCTATCCCGACCATGAACTTTAGAATTTTCATAAAAAAAGTGTTTCTGGAAATTATTGTAATACAAGCTAATTATATATAATTAATTATGCTTTTTTCCACTTATTTATTTTTTCTCAAAAATTAAGTTAGGTGTGGATTTCTCTACCATCAGTTTTATAAGTTTATGTATTGCACTCTACGCAATAATGTAGTACATATTATACACCATCCCCAATGTAGGTAATTCTGAGTTGGGTTAGGGTAGCCTAGTAGTCACGGTACGATAATCCTTACCTATTCCACCTACATTTTTTTTTGTTGTTTTGCTGTTTTTCCCGAAAAAATATGCTAAACAACATATAAATAAAATTTAGGATATCAATCATATGTGTGTTCTGAGTTCCACTTGTGGCTTATTTGCAAAATCGGTGTGTAAATTAGTGTATAGACAAATATATAATTTATCGCTGAATCAAAGAAGAAATCAGCGACTTTTAATGTTTCCAAGCCAGTATTTAAACGTAAGAAGTTGAAATTTACTAATTAAAATGCTTTATCTTCATAATTATGTCAATTTAATAAAAACGTATAAAAAATGTAGCTTTTTTAAAGACTGAAGGACCAGTTGCTTTACTATTTCTTCATAAAATCTAAATTTGATGATAACTAATTTTAAATTATTAATATGCATTTCACTGACATTCTTTCATAATGACCATTAGTTTACAAATTAAAAGGTTTATTAAATAGTAATAATTCTCTTAATACTTTATTATTTGATTACCTTATGTAATTGAGACTGCTAAAATAACTTTATTCTAACTTTTCGAACTTACTTGCTCAATCTCAGGTTTGTCAATGTTTTCTTCCTTAGCTTAGTCTCGTTACCTAAATATTCATATTTATTTTCTGTTTGAGAATATATTGGCTATATTTAACATAAAAACATATTTAAGAACAATTCCCGTAAACAAAAATTTATGGAAAGTACAAATACTATAATTTTCCAAAATATTTCACTTGGAAGGTACAATCCTGCACACGTATATATAAAGTCTGTATTAGTTATTTTAACTAATTCTACGGCTCAGTTAAACCATGTTGATTTGATTTTTTTTTTTTATATTTATTTACAATAAAGACTTTAGGAAGATGCATACAGAAATATTAGTAAACGATAAATGGATCACCTGCTCGAGATTCCTTTGACCTTCTGCCTTCTTGATCAAAGTACTGCGTTTTGTTGGTTCTCCAAGCTACGTCATCATTCTCCCCTACTACCTCTGTTTACTTACTAGTCAAGCTTTATTGCTAAGTTCACTTCTCGGGAGATAAGAAACGCCATCTTTTTAGCTTACCTTAGTCAATTATGTGCCCTCTTCTCTTACCATCGCTTTCACACAATCTTCTCTTCAAATTTAATGTCTGATTTAATTTAAAAGATAAAAATTTACTTAACGACTTAAACCGTGAACACTTTAATAAATTCGGTTATAATATTTTTTATTTCTTTGGCTCAAGATAAATTTTTATTTATCAATAAATGTCCAGGGCTAGATTTAAACCCACAGCGCGAGAATTGCGAGACGAATGAATCCCACGAGCTACCTAGAGTTAGAGTATCAGCTACTAAACTTCAATTAACGTCGTCTATATTGCAGTTTAAAGGAGTAAACTTATATTTAAGCTAACCGGATTGAAGATAATTTTAAATTAAAGAGAAAAATTTAACTTTAAACAAATTAAAAACCCTTATAAACATCTGTGTTTATATAAATCTGCGAGGAAATTTATTTACATACAATTCAAAATGTGACCAATGATATATTTTTTATTAAGGTTGATATTATTTCCAAAATGCCTGTCTTCCATCACTGTAGAAGTACAGAGATTTTCGGGCGAAAAATTGAGCCAAGTGATTTGCACCTGCCTTTTTTTTATGCTAGCCTCCCACCATTAAGAGAGTTCTGCAAAGAACGAGACAAATGGTAGACAAATGAGCGAGGTCCGGGTATGTGATAGATGTATCAAAAGGTCACAGCCGTGATCTCTCAATTTTTGTCGAGTGACTAAATATGATGCCGTGACAGGATCTACAGCTTTTCACAGTGATAAATTCTGGCCTTTTTCTTCAATCACATACTTGAATCTCACAAGTTGATGACAGTAGAGAGCCATGGTTTGAGCAGCTCTTGATGAACGATTCTTTGCTACCGTTTGTGAAGTGTCTTTGTAGTCTTTTATAGTTGGTCCATTAAATTTTTTCTGTTAATTTATGTTCAACCCAATTGCCGAGCATTTTTTATATATCCACTTCATAATAAATAGCTGAAAACCGTGATTTTTAATGTTTACGATAAGAAATCTGTCGATCATTTTTTAAATGCCTCGAATTTTTTTAAAAATTTCATAGGGTTTTTCAACAGATTGTCAGCATCATCATTTAAAACGAAAAGCAAACAAGCGATCCAATTTTTGCCACTTTTAAACCTACCAGGGACCTAATAGATAACAAAATACCTAATAATAAAAAAAATGTATAAATACATAAACGTGCATGTGTTTCCTTCAACATTATATTGGCCACAGTTTTTTAATTAAAACAAAATTAGATACATATATTTTAAATAGAAAACGCAAGGCTACGTTTTTTAGTAAGCAAAATTGGTTCAGCAGTGGAGGCCTGGAGGACAAATGGAAATAAAAACAATTTTTGTTTTTACTTAAAAAAATATATATTTGATATGATAAGAAGATTAATATACAAATTCTTAGATGATTTTAGTTGGGCTTCGGTCAAGGTATATCCAAAAAACACAAATTTAAAAAATGTATTTTTTAATAAAGGATTATCTGCTAAAGTTTCGGCTTACATTGTAAGCCATCATCAGGGCTATCATGAAGATGAGAGAGGACGTCCTGTCCCTTAGTCCACATTTCCATGACTGTATTAATATACAAACATTCATCAAGTACGATGCTGAGGAATTCGCTTAGTTAACGCAGCTTCTGCGTTACGGTCGTAAGTGATTGACCAATACATTCAGTGTTATTATAATTCACTACATTTAATAATGATCCCCTCTGTCAGATAAAAGTGAGAGACCATCGCTTATGCATTCACACTTAGGGGTTCGAATGACAATGGCCCCTGCTCTATAACTCACACTCCAGATAAGTGGAGGGGCCAGTTATAACTTTCCGAACGGAATTGATTTGATTTGAATTCTGGCGGTCCCCATTATACGCTCACAATAACCAGGGCACTAACTTGGCTAAATTAGGCCTAAAATATAGTTAACATTAAATAAAAATGTAATGAACTAATAAAAATTAGATTTTATATAATATTTGACAAATGTCAAACGATACGGGAATTATTATTTAAATAATAATGAAATTTTAAGTTTTAACATCTTGTCTAATATTTAACTATAACTATCTCCATAATAGTAACCTTCTTCTATGTTATTACACATTTTGCAAATCACATTATTTTCATTAACTCTAACAATAACAAAGATTTTAGTTTTCAATTTGATTTCTCTACCCCTAGACCGATTTCAACCATTGACGAACTCATTCAAAGGATTGTGTAAAGACTATTCAGTTTCTTTATATTAATTAAACTAATTTTGATGAATTCTGATGCACAAGAGAAAACAAACAAATAACACACTCATACACACACACATATTATACTACATCAGAGTAGTCAGATACATTACATCAGAGTGCAGTGGAATTTTCGGGGATCTCTCACCCTTCGTCATTGAGAAGTGAAAAGTCTCTCTTCACTCCTCAATGACGAAGGGCGAGAGATACCCGAAAATTTCGCTCATTGTGATTTTTTCTTTTTGTGTGTTCACACTGCACTCTCTATCCCACCTGTTCTTGATTGCTACATATCACAGCCTCGAGTGTTTCAGAAAAAAAATAGATAGAGAGATAATAAAGATATATTTAAATTAATGAATTCACAGAGCACTGTTAGTTTTTTCATTCTGTGCTCCTGTTTGTAATGACCCAGAGAATTTAAGGCTCTTCCTAGAAACACCCACCCCCACACAATGCTCCTTCTCTAGTGTGCCAGGAATAAACAAATCTTTTTGATTAATCTCTTCTTGTTCGGATCCGTCGAATAGTTCTATTTTTCATCGGCAAATAAAAAATTTCACTTTAATTTTATATTTAATTTTTGTTATAAGTATGTAAGCAGAAGAAGACTCTCATTGGCTGTAAATCTTCATGTAGTCCGCCCTAGTAAGGTTGCACTGTGTGAATGGTGTCTTTTTAAAACTGATATTCCTTCAATATTGAATTGTGAATCGTTACAAATTTTCGTCTAGCGTAAAGCCATCATGCCATTGATTTTTTTTTTTTTTTTTAGCCTTCGAGCCATTGCGGGGAGAAACTAAATCTCTTTTCTCTTCGATAAAGACCGGACCAAATAATGAAAATAACCCAGTACATCAAATCTACCCTCTTCGGAGTAATTCAATCTTGTGAGAGTCGTGGTTCACCCCGTCCTCGTTTCTATCGCTCCTTAAAGCCAAAGAGGAAACCTTCGTTTTCTCCCATCTTTGGGGGCAAAGAAAAAAGGGTCTGAAAATACATCTGATCGAAAGCAGTTTGCCGGCAAACAGTAAATTCATGTAAATTGATATTGCCGTATGTAAATTGTGTTTGAAGAAATCCCCGGCCATGCAAATACATGTTAATCTTCAGGTGGCAGCCTTCAGTCCTCTAACCGGAATGTAAATATTTACTTTTTTTTTTGGCTTTTCACAATTATTTTATCGAATGAAAAAAAAGGACAGAATTTCAACTTCCATTAAACACATATTTACAATGTTCATTTTGGTTTTCTTCAACAAACAGTTAATATTTAACTCATTACTGATTACCATATTTTGACATATGCTAATACGGGACGTGCAAGTTTTGATAAAATTATAATTACTAAATAAAACAGTTATCTTTACTTCACCTTAATTATACCAATGTTGAGTTTAAAACCTCATATTATTTTAAATATATGTTTTCAGAGATATATAAAATCAATATAACTAGGTAGACAGATAATGTGTGAAAAATATTACATTACATATACTATTTTATAAATAGTAAAAATTACTCTTTTTTAGCCTTTTACAAAGCCTATTTTAAACGCGATAAAATAAATACTTATAAAATATTACTTTAAAATTGATTAAATATATTATTGATTGTAAAAAGTAGTTATGTATTCATATTTTTGAAGAGTATACTGACTAGTAAATATCATCAATTAGTTCTTGCAACAATTGATTGACAGAATCGTATGTTCATAAGGGACATGAATTTTAATCGTAGGTCATTGCTGTATTCAAATGCCTTAGGTTAAAAATAAAAAATTTGGATAATAGACCACACAAGGAAAACTGGAGTGTAGTCTCACAGAGTTAGCCATCTCGTGAACCATAATTTCATATTAGACAACATATCTTCATTTTTTTCAAAACTCGTCTTGTTTTATTAATATTTTGACTTTAGCAAAGTTGAGAGACTGCCGTTCTAGATTACCATAACTTCTGAAGAAAAAAATTAATTTAAACTTATATGATAAATTCTAAATGAAATTAAACCATAAAATGCCCTTTAGCAGAGAGAAAAATCGTATTTTTATCTAGTATCCTCTTCTTGCATTTTAATATCATGATATATTGATACTGTAGTTATCTTCAAAAAATGATTTTATAAAATTCGGCATTTTCCTTTCAGGCCCATTAAAGAGGCCCGTCTATTTCAATGTTATTGAACTTCATATAGTAACGTGGTAATATTGTGGCAATTTAAAAAATGAATATATATGCTTATAACCAGCTCCTGAATAGAGATCAAATTTTGCTAAAAATTTTTAAAGATTTCATTCTGATCTACGCATCCATTAAACGTACGTTTAATGAGCTTACAAAAATCGCCTTCAATTAATCGTTTGGTAATTAATTTATAAAATACAGTTACAATATTCGAGAAGGAGTATGGAAAAATACTATTGAAAACATAACATTATAGAAACATACGTCATAAAACATATTCCAATATATATGATGAATTGTATTTTGTAGAAACAAAATTACTACGACTGATTTTAATAAATTATAGTAGAATTTTTTAAAGAAATATAATATTTCGTCATGCTGTTTTGACACAAATTTATTTATTTATATTTACTTCAGGTTATGTTTGAAATAAAACTAAAGAGATAACTCATTAATTTGATAACAAAAGCTGATTTCGATAGCATCAATCTGATTTTTAAATTACTCTTATAATTTACATGAAAATGGAACTACTTAACCTATTATTTCTTCAAAAATAAATGAAAAATACAAAAATTATTTACTCATTATAAACAAATGATTAATTATGAGTGTGCAATAGTGGCTTTCTTGCTTGCTGTTGAGTTGGATCGGAAAGTATATGGAATACACCGAAATCATTTTGTAAAAAAATGCTCACAATAGTATCATTCCTTGGAATTCGCCTATAGTGATTCTAAGTTTGCTGTGAATCCTAGTGAATTCAACACCCAGTGGTTCATGAGTTCAGTGGATGGGAAAAAACAGAAGAAAACAACAATGGTGATTTATATTCTTAAAAACTGTAGAAAATTGTTTATACTCAAAATTGCGACTTGTACAATTTGGGCTTCCTGTCTCATCTCCTGTACAACGTAAACAGTGAAAAGGTGACACTAGTCCCTGTTCCTGGTGAAACCTCTAGCAAGGGTAAGAGGATGATGACTTACAGGGGTGAAAGTTCTGACCTCCATCCTCTTGCGAACTTCGCCATCTCTGCGGACGTGTTGGCCTCATCAATCCAACTTAGCCTCACCCCCTGACAGCTGGTGGCGAACTGTCTCCTCGTTATCATATCTGCAACTGGCTTTCCGTCTAAGCTTTTATCAGGAGCAACGGTATCAAGTATTCATTTCGCAGAGATACTTGTCCAGCAAAAATACATTACGCATATGCGTATTTGTGCAATGTATTTCTTTTTGGGAAGGGGGGAGGGAGTCAAGCACTTCTTGTTAGTACATCTTAATATTTTTTTCTAGAACTTAATGGAGCCTCCATTGCAGTAGCTATTAGGAAAAATTTTTTTTTTACTACAATTTTTAAAAGCAAAAATAATCAAATTCGGTATTAGTGCGTTTTTTTTTTTCGTAAACCGTTGAATGAGTAGGTTAACAGCTGTAAAAGGAGGATTTAGAGAGCAACCAAAATTTTAAATCCTCGTATCAAAAATATAGGGTGATTTATAATATAAGGTGATTTCCGATGTCTCATTAAAGATGGGCATGTGCAAGAGTGAATGTGGAAATTCAATGAACAAGATGGAGAAGAAAATGACACCTATAGTTTTCTCTAGACTGGCCGGGAAGGCAGAGTATCCAACGAGAAATCTGCTAAAATTATACGAAGAAATAGTTGTAAAATGTATTTTCTAGAATTTATATGGCATAATTTTTTTTTTTTTTTTTTTTTTTTTTTTTTTAGACAGAAAAACTCATATTTTTATTTAATAATATAAATAATTCAAGACTAGAGTGATTCCCTTTCAAAACATATAAACTGAATTCGGTACTTGGCTTTCTTTTTCTAATGCTTAAAAGGCAGTAGTAGGATTCTAGGAGCGGACGAAATCATCAATATCTTCGTATTCAAAAAATTTACTGAACGTAATAAGTGTAAAATTTAATATTTCAATTTTTATTTTTCTAACATTTTAATGAATTATGCACAATAAGAAAGATATTTAAGAATGAAGAATAATTAATAATAATGTTTAAATACCACCCCCCATTATTTTCTCCATTTAATCCTAGAGAAGTGATATGACCTCTTTTCTTTAATGACTTCTTTAAATTATTTATTTACTCTTATCCAGGTCGCATGGGGATATCGATTTAGCATAGGCAGCACCAAAACTTTAAGTTTTTGTGATTGCTATACAAATTTGTGACAAAAATGTTTTATTTTTGCAGACATTAGATCTCAGGCCTTTTTTAGGTTATATATATATTTAATAAAGGTAGAAAGAGAGAGAGAGTGAGAGAGAGGAGGGGGAGTGAGAGAGAGACTTAAAGCACAGTGTGTAAAATAACCCATGACTATGTTTTGCCATCGAGATGATGAGGCATAGAGATTATGCCTTGAAGAAGGCCTGAACATTCAGAACTAAGTGTGGGCCGAATAACAAATTTATTTCTTCAAAAATTTATTTTTACTGAAGAACTCAATGACCGAATCCCAACCAAATTCTCAACTAACAAAGATCAACTAATATCCTTTATTTCATACTATAGTTTCTATTAGAGAATATGTAGGATGCTTCGCTCGCTGTAGAATAATTCTGTTGTGTAAGACAGCATCTTTAGACACTGCTGTACAGAACTAATTGGAATTATGTAATAGAATGGAACTCTCTGCGTTGGTGAAGTAACTACTTACATTGTAATTTATGCTAAATATCTTGAAACCAGATGAAATTAGACATGTTTATTCAAAAACACGACAATAAGTATTGTTACCATTATAATTATAAAAATCCATATATATATACAGGCCCATTAAAGAGGCCCGTCTATTTCAATGTTANATATATATATATATATATATATATATATATATATATATATATATATATATATATATATATATATATATATATATATATATATATATATATATATATATATATATATATATATATATATATATATATATATATATATATATATATATATATATATATATATATATATATATATATATATATATATATATATATATATATATATATATATATATATATATATATATATATATATATATATATATATATATATATATATATATATATATATATATATATATATATATATATATATATATATATATATATATATATATATATATATATATATATATATATATATATATATATATATATATATATATATATATATATATATATATATATATATATATATATATATATATATATATATATATATATATATATATATATATATATATATATATATATATATATATATATATATATATATATATATATATATATATATATATATATATATATATATATATATATATATATATATATATATATATATATATATATATATATATATATATATATATATATATATATATATATATATATATATATATATATATATATATATATATATATATATATATATATATATATATATATATATATATATATATATATATATATATATATATATATATATATATATATATATATATATATATATATATATATATATATATATATATATATATATATATATATATATATATATATATATATATATATATATATATATATATATATATATATATATATATATATATATATATATATATATATATATATATATATATATATATATATATATATATATATATATATATATATATATATATATATATATATATATATATATATATATATATATATATATATATATATATATATATATATATATATATATATATATATATATATATATATATATATATATATATATATATATATATATATATATATATATATATATATATATATATATATATATATATATATATATATATATATATATATATATATATATATATATATATATATATATATATATATATATATATATATATATATATATATATATATATATATATATATATATATATATATATATATATATATATATATATATATATATATATATATATATATATATATATATATATATATATATATATATATATATATATATATATATATATATATATATATATATATATATATATATATATATATATAATGTAGAGAGAGTGAGAGAGAAAATAAAATAAAATCTGCAGCCGAATATCCGGCCATGTTTGGTTTAATGTTTTAAAATAAGAAGATAATTTTCTCTTAAATAGATTAAAAAGTCCAGCTCACAAGAGCTGAGTAGTTTAAGCAGATTTCCAGTGTTTCATTAAAGGTATGCACCTTAATTTGGTTGATAAATCCTTATGTATATCCATACATAAGGATTAATTAACCAAATTTATCTTTGAAGTCGGAGTGGACAATGAGCGTTAAATATGACCACTTAGATTTGCTTGAGAAGGTTAACGTCCAGCATTCATATATTTTTTCATGCATTACATGCATTAACCATTTTTCTTTACAATATTACAGTAGAGAAACGTTAGGAAATAAAATTTCACCCCTATTATGTTTTGTAAACTCTAGTTTTTTTTTTTTGTAATTTGTTTCTATAGTATTAAATTTTAGTCTGGTTAGTTCTATTGCAATATGGTTAAATTATTAGCCATAATATATAAATAACATGTGAATTTTTTATGTCAGCTTCAAATACAAGCTCTATTAAAATTATTTTATTTTGCTTAATGACAGTATTTTTAAAAATTTATATTCTACATTTTATTTCTTTCAATTATTTTTTGTGACTATATATATATATNAATTTTAACTAATTAGTAATTAAATAGTTATTGTTAAGTATTAACTAAAATTGTTAATAATTTTAACAGTATGAAAACCAAAAAGGAAGACATAGTTGCTTGTTGAAAAACAAGACCACGTGTCCGTCCCTCTCTATTGTAATCAGTCCCTTTGGCGAAAAGTTTATTTTAGTTACCTTAAATTAAATTATTAGCAGTTAAATTGTTAAAGAAAAATATTAAATCACAATTTATTATTAAAATTAAAGCGCATAGAAGAAGTTATAGACTGTAGATTAGGATCTAGCAGAGCGACAAAGGTCTCGAATCAATTAGTAAGGAATATTTCTAAACGAGATCCAATAGTTTTCTCATATACTCCTGCCTCAGACATATGAGAAAACCAGTGGAATTAGAACGCAATGTGGTATTACCTTAATTCCAATCACATATAATTCACAAGTGAAGTTTAGTTTTGAGTTTTACCACCTACATATATTTGGACAGAAAAGTATATGCCCAAATCTACCGATGACTTAATATATTATCGAGTTTTGTTACTCACCGAAAACACCTTTCCTCAAAGAACATAACTTTATCTACTTACCTGCAAAAGAAAAAGAACATGAATAAATGATATTAATTTAATGTAATAGCAGACAAAGGAATAAGCGATGCTTAAATTTAATTTAACTATATCAAAATCACCAATAATCATTTTGGAAATTTATGTTGTAACATTTTACATTGATTATTTACGTGTATATATATATATATATATATATATATATATATATATATATATATATATATATATAATGTTATTGTGTTAAACTACGTGTTTCATCCTCTAAAGCTGCAATGCTCTCTGCATTAAAATATTACTCATAAACAATCTCTTACATTTTTTTAATGTAGTTTAATTTGAAATGTTATGGTTTTTAGACAAACACATACTAGTATACTTGCTCTCACCCAGATACATGCCTGAGTAATTTTATGAACACCGTTTTTGTATGTAGTAGGTAGGATTAGAGAAAATATTGTAATATCTTAATAAAAAAAAAAATTGCATGAAAACGACTAAAAATCTACAGAATTTATTCTAAATTTACTAATGTAAAATAAAACAAATTCATAAATCTACTATCAGGGGTGTAAATAGCGAAATACAATGAACAATGTATTGTGACTCTCTAAAATGTTATGTCTCTTTGATATTTATTTATAGGTACAGATATTCACCCAGAGTTTATTTCATGTTACATATAATGAATTATCAATTTGCTAATTAGGAATAAGTGTTCACTAAAATCCTGCACGGTTTCATTAACATTAAAATTCATTCGAGGTGATTGTTATTGATATTATGTTTAGTTTTTTAATCAAATGGACAAAAGATGACAGTATTCATTGACAAAATAAATCATCTATATTCAATAATATTAATTATAACATTTTAAATAATTTAGTAAAAGATTTCACGGAAGTTACTTCTGATTTCCTTTAATTAATTTTTAAAGGTTCAAATCTTCTAATTAGGTTTTTTAATTGAAATCAGGGTTAAAAATTAATACTAAATTTAATAAATTCCGTTCATCTTAAAAATCCTGAAAATAATAAGCTAATACTTTATATTGTACTTACAGCCTTACTAACTTTATCTTTAATTAAAATTAGTATTTTAATAAGAAACTTTAAACTTAAATGAGCTAAATTAGGCCTTAATAGTTGTAATTAGTTTTCCAACTGCCGTTGTTTTACAGTACTTTTAAGTGTCAATTATAAGCTTCATTTATTATTTTAAAGCTTCTTAAAGGAAAAGCTATAAATCTCATACAGCAATGAAACTAAAGTATTGTAAAAGCAAAAACTTTCTTTACTTTTGGAATACTAAAATAGAAATGTGTAATAACAGAAAAACTTTAACAATTTCAACAATAAAACATTCTTATTAAGAGGTTATGCAGGAGCGCCAGGCTAGCTCAGGGGATCCGCACGGGGTTCAAATCCCGCCCAGGTCAATCTTTTATTTATAATATAGAAGCTTGTCCTGAGCCATGGGTGTTTAGAATGGGGTGGCAACCTGTAGATAGCTCCTCCCTCCAATGACCCTTAGTGGTTGCAAGGGAGGCTAACCCAGCAAAAAAAAAAAAAAAGAAAAAAAAAGAAAAGAGGTTATGTGTTTATCAAATGTGTAATCTGAGTCATGCAGAACGCCGACTGCAGAAGAATTGAATGATTTGGTGAGCCCTTCCTCTTCTAAAGGGAATGAGTGTACTGACTTTGATTGGGTCGGCCTAGACCTCTTCTTTCAATATTTACCGACCTCCGAAACCGATTTTCCTTCTCTTTCTTCCGGACAGTTTAAAAGAATTCCAAACGACAGGAAAAGAAATAAATAAACTGAATCAATTCTATGTTTAGTAAGTGTATCTGGCTTGGATAAATATATGAGGCGTAGCAGCCATTGTATGCACACACATACAGAATGTATTTTAAAAATACCATATTTTCAGCTTATCCAATGCGGGTGTAATGAAGAAAATAGATTGATTTTATTAAAGGAAATCTGCTAATTTACATGTGTGCATGTGTGTACTCGTGTGTGTGCGCGCGCGCGTGCCTGTTTATGTGCAAAATTATACTCTTTTATTTGCGGTTATAGGTCATTTTAATTTTTTTTTCTTTCAAAAAAATAAACTAATGTAAAATAAATTTATGTTAACATTTTCTCAACCATTTATTGTACATCAATCAGACGTTATAAAATTTCCGTTTAGAATTATCTTTTTTTTACTATTGTGGATAAAACTTTAAAATACCTAGAATATTAGATTCTAACTCTTCATTTTAACTATTTAAAGCTTAAATTATCAAAATTTTTGTAAATAGAAAGCTTTCTTCCGATGAAGCAGCTCATAAAATTCCCAGCAAACACATTACCATTTCAACTATCTGTTTGGCATCTGTCGGCAAGCCTTTTGTCCGTCCCTTATCAGTCCTTGTGTTGTGAGTGTAAATCCTGTCGACCAGTTCGAGTATTCGCATTCATGAACGCCTACATGAACACTTGTCGTCAGTTCATCGCTGGGAAAATGGATATCTGCTAACTCTTCCTCACCAGTGCGTTGTGAATGCTGTGTCCTACATTTTGGAGAAGCATATTTAGCTAACAAGTGTTGAATCAAGCCATATTTTCTACATGTTAACTATTGATGTACTTTATCATTCCCCTCCCTGAGAGTTTTAAAAATTAAGTTTTTCTGCTTCTCGGAAGTTCTTAAAATCAATTTAGATTTTTACTGATTTTCCTAAAGAGAAATATAATCTACAGGGTTATTATTATTTCTACCACCAATGAATATAGAACTCTCATACCTTATATTCTCCGTCTTTCTTGGTTTCTGTACACCATCTTCCGTTGGCGAGCGCTTTCGGACACTGTCACGCGGCCAGAAGATGGACAGTGTCCGAAAGCGCTCGCCAACGGAAGATGGTGTACAAAAACCAAGAAAGACGGAGAATATAAGGTATGAGAGAAATATAATCTCTAAGGGTCCGCAAATGCATAAGGCTAAGAACTGCAGATCCACATTGGACGAGGTGTTGAGGCCATTTAACACACGAAACAGGTCCTTGATGGATTAGCAACTTTACTGAAACAAGTCTCTTATTTATCACATTGAAAATAAGTGAATTACATAGCATTAAAAAATTTTATTTGGTTGTGGTATTTTATCCCACGTAAATTTTAAACAATTAATGAGAGGGAATAGAATAATTTTAATTTAATTATTTTATTTTATTCCCTCTCATCAATTGTTTAAAATTTACGTGGGATAAAATACCACAACCAAATTAAATATTTATAAAGAAAAAATTAAATAAAGTAAATGACGAGAGTCGATAAATAGCTTGACAATGTCAGCTCCTTCGAGTACAAGACGAAGTTCTCGCCTTTCTCGTGGGTTATACTCTTGCTAGTGTAGAGGGAATTGAATAAGACAACTAACACGTCCTGGTAGCATAACTGGTAAGTGCACCGGCCCGGATAGCTGGGAATCCAGGTTCGATTCCTGGCTGGGACAGATAGATTTTTTATTCTATTCCCTCTCATTAATTGTTTACATAGCATTAATTTTTTAAAAAAAAGGAAAATGCAAGGATAATTTAGGTTTTAACAAAATATTGTAAATAAAAAATTAAATAAATTGTTGTGGGTATTCTTCAAAAGCGTATTCGTTTGATTTATCGATAACAAAAGAGTATGGAAGTTTTCCCTTACATCACTATGTCACTTCATTGTCTTTGCAGAATTGCTGCCTCTTACTGCAATATAATATATGTTTAATAATATTATTATATTTGTAATAAAAGTTTTCCCCATCTATTGCTCTGCCGATACTGCTTATTCCGCGATCATTTTATTGAATGAATATTGAAGGCTTCTTCCATAAATCAAATTTTTTTTTTTCTCCATTCGTTTAGTGGTTACATCATATTTTGTTCAGCAAAAGGAGGTCAATTTGAAGTTTGTTATTTGATGAAGTAAGGAAAGTGTAAGTGGCCAGAAACAGCAAGAAATAGTGAATATATACCATTTGATTTTCTCAGCGCTTTAATATCTTGTCCTTATAAATAATCTAATAAGGTTATTTTCACTACCAATGAATATAGAACTATCTTACCTTCTATTATCCGTCTTCATTGGTTTCTGTAAACCTGCAAGTCAACAGAAGATGGTTTGCAGAAACCAATGAAGACGGAGTTCTTGTCCTTATGTTCATGCCTATGCCGTCAGGCGTCGACTACGAAACGCTCACTTCAGTTAAGGAAATAAAACTTTATTTATCCTAAAATTTATTTTATTTTTTTCTTGGGTAGACATATTTCCCCTAAATTTTCCATTTTTTATTGCACTTTAGTTGACTATAAAGAGGAGAGAGAGCAAAGGACCTAAAAGGAATGAGGGATTGAGGATATTCGGAGCTGGTTGGCCGAGGTCTCGGAGGATTGGGAACAGAGGCGCGCCCTTGTTGCGGAGTCAGACTTTAATTAAGGAGCCGAGGTTCAACACGTCTTTATGTACCCCGCCTCCAGCTTACGTACGCCTGTCGAGTGGTCCGCTTAGACGTCTTTTACCTTTGAGAGAAGCGGCCATTTGAGAATTAGGGATTAACGTCTTTCAGCTCAGCCGCAGGGCAACCTGCCCGCCATTTTTCCCCCAACGGCTTTCCATGTCCAAAGCCACTGCTTTACGTACGAGGAAATTGGAATTCAAATTGAAATTTAATCAGAAAAATTCCGAACGAAACGATATGCAGAATTACTAACTATTCTTTGTTGCCATTCGGCTTTGACTTAAGTTATGATTTAACAGATGTTCATTCGATCAATCTATCTATTTCTATCTAAACTCTTCTCTTATGTACCCTTCAACTTATTGATATGTATATATGGTAAAATGCTAACATAAGATTTGTACGGTTTATCACTTTATACCATTAACATGAGTCGAAAAGCTGTACTGTTCCTACAAACCATAAACCAGTTTCAAATATTTTTTTATGAACTTGTAGAAAAATTAGAATGATTAGGAAATAGTTTTTTTCCCCCGCACTACTTCTATTTACTTTGAATAGCCTCTTTACCAATAAAGAGGTTACCTTCCCAGTAATCTTATATTTCTGCTAGTCTTGACGTGCAAGATTGAAATAGGTGTGCTCAAAATCCTTAAAACGGCAGAAACCGCATATGTATAGTAAATCCTTAGTCGTTTCTATGAACCAGTCTGAAACTTGTTTAATGTACTTCTTTACTGTGAATGTCTGAATTATCATATATATATATACCCTCTTCGGAG
>KZ807050.1:594593-606336 GCA_000696205.2 Oncopeltus fasciatus
AATTAATTAAAATATTTTTCTATATTATAATAAATTTCAAATGCGCTTTTATATGACAAATGAAAGGCTGAAAGGTTTGACCGCCAATTTGATCAATTATTTTTATAATGTCAAATAGGTAAAATGAATGCAACACCATGGCATGAGCTAACCTATTCCTTAAATGAAGCACTCAAACTAAAATTAAACACACCTCGTTATTTTGTTTCTATTTTTATTACTATTAATTTCCTTGGAATTACTTAATTTTGTTAAGTAGATCTTTGTATTTAGCTGATTTGAAAGGAGTAGAACAATAGATCACTCAATGTGAGGGAAAGAACCAGAGAAAAAAACATCTGCCTTTCAAAACAGTCGTAGAACGGAATTTAGTGTCACTTTTTTCAATAGATTCCTACATCTCATTCCCCCACTCCCACTAAATAGTGATGGTGATAGTGCCTTATATACCTCCATTTACAGTAGTTTTATATAGTTCTATTTATTCACTAAAGTTTTAAATAAATTAATGATTAACTACAGGATTGGCATAATAGTGAAAATTGAAAATATATAATTAATTGGATTAATGGAATTTATTTTCGTGAGTCCATAGACATTGTGGATGACGGAGACTACTGCTTATTGGAGTATTTGTAAAACATATGTAACTATGTAAAGTGACAACATATGACTCTTAGTACTATCATGATAACAACTAAAAAAAATATTTAGATATTCACTTGAACAATGCCCGTTTTTTCAAAGTCCCCTGAATCACTGAGAGTACAATCCTCGAAACCTCAGCCTTCATATATGATACACAATCAGTATTTTTGTATTTAAACTCTTGACAGGAGCCTCTGTTCAATGTAAGCGATCCTTTCTGAACTCCTTAACATGGCAACGTATGTTAAAGTAACACCATGAACCCGACTTTTGTTAATAACTAAGAGCCTGCTAAGTACCTTAGAAGTATGGTTCTAATTAGTTGCATGAGGAGTAAAGAAAAAAATGATCTCGAACAGATTTAGAACTTGACCATCCTAAATTATACATGTCGTCTAAGTGGCCTCGACTTTGTGATATCTTCTTTATCAAATACTGGCGCAGCTCAATTTTAAATTCTTGAGATATAACAATCATAAATTTAGAATTTCTGAAAAAAAATGTGTAAATACAGAGTAAATATAAGTTTTTCAGCAAAAATCCAATTCCGCAGATATGTCCTTAAATGATATATGTCATCATTTAGTTTCAAGCAAGTATTTCATTCGTGCTTATATTGTTATTGAACGTTTCTTATATTGTTATAATTTATCTTAATTTGCATTAAATTGAATTATAGTCCCATTAAGTAAGAAGATGCTTTTTAATTTCAATGTGGGATTCATAATCTGTGAGTATAAGTGTTATTGTTATTAACAAATAGTAATGAACAACATAAAGGGAGATTAAATAGCATACATTGTCCATGAATGACATTTCAAAGTTCATTCTCCTCTTTCAAAAATGTTTCACTCTTGAGGAGACTTTTCGAAGCCCTTAGATCCTTGTATAATATTTTGGTTGTTCCAGTAACGATGAATTGCAGACAGGAAGCAAAAGCTCAGAAAATGTCCCGTGGGTGATGCTTTTGACATGCAATGGGCTCGGAGAGTAATAAAATATTTTTTAAAGTATTTCATGTTATCTCTCGATTCAATACTTTCCCCACGAGTCGACGCGATAAAAACTATCCTATTCATGTATAAATAAAATATAAAACTAGTTTCTTTTATTGAATTAAGTATGAACATAATCAAATGTATGCTTTAGGTAGTTTATATAGTAACACTACTTAAATATACAATTTAAATAGTTTTAGACAAAATATTTCGGTTTATATTCACAATAGTATGTTGGAAACTGCTACTAATAATGGTTTAGACCTATTTTTTGATCAATCTATCTGATAATATTTCTTACATCTAACACTGTTCCTATTTAAAATCAATTTAAAATAAAGGAATAGCACAGGATTTAAATAATTTATTTGAAAACTCACCCAGTAGGGGCACAAGCATTAATTACATAAGCCGAAATAATAAAATAGTTAACGACAAAATTCCTCTAAGTTTAAATAATATAAATAATAACAATCGTAAACTAAATATGGAAACTAAATATGACATGAAATTATTGTAGAATAATTAGATAAACAATAAATTAATTAATTTATTATCAGTTTGGGAAACTTCAAAACCGAAATTAAAATATGAAACTATTGACCAATGTAATAATAATTATGAATAGAAACCAAGAAGACAAAGCTCTGATTTACCAGGTAAATCAATAAATTCAACAAATCTGAAAACATGAGAATTTTTTTTATTCCTAATTCTAATTTTATTTTATAAACAACTCCGAAAATATAGATATCTAATGTTACGATATAATAAATATTTAGCTAAACAAAGGGGTCAAAAATGAAGTATTTGTCGGAGTTTTTTTATTAATTTTTATTTTAAAGCCTGAGATTATTGTAATTATTTTGAAATACTATTGAATGCATTTTTTATTACTTAGGGAGATTCTAGAAGGTTAGAAATGTTTGGTAGATGTGATAAACTTTGCACTTTAAAGGGAGGAAAGGTTGCATTCATGCATCAAGCGAAATTCGAGAGGGACGAGGTAAATCTCGACAAAAGAAAATGAACAAAACTTCAACAAAGGGTTTGCAAAGACTAAGACGTCGAATGAAAGCAGACGAAAAAAGAAAGAAGACAAAAAAAAAAAATAGCAGCAGAGGGAAAACAAGGAACTATTCACTAGGAACGAACTACAGAATTACACTTTCTCTTGCCTGTAATACTTCTGAAGGTGAACACTGTTTACGGTTCACACATATTTATATCAACATGTGAAGAAGACATTCATGGGCCCCATACGCCAAGCAAATCGCCTCAGATATTTGTCAAATATTTTCTCATTTTCTAAGATGATTTCAGTTGGGGTTCGGTCAAGGTAGATCCAAATAACACAAATTTTAAAAAAATGTATTTTTTAATAAAGGATTATCTGCCAACATTTCAGCTTACATTGTAAGCCATCTTCGGGGCTATCATGAAGATGAGAGAGGACGTCCAGTCCCTATGTTCACATTTCCATGACTGTGTTTATCAAATTTGTGTTTTTTGGATCTACCTTGACTGAACCCCAACTAAAATCATCTTAGAATAATATCTACGGTTAACAAACTCTCCTTTTTTCTCATTTTCGTTTTCTTAGGAGTCAATTTGAATTAATATAACTAAAAATTGCATAATTTAAATTTAATTTTCAAAAAGTACTAATTTATACTTATAGTTAATTGAGATCAATCACTAATAACTCCTTCAGTAATGTTCCAGGAATAATGTTATTTGAAAATTGAAAAATAAATAATCTTTATCTTATTCAATTTTTCAACTAATTATATAAATGGAGATATTATTTTCTATATTGGTGTTTCTGTAAACCACCCCTTCCATACATTTTTTTAGCGACTTATTTCTTAAGGAAATTTTAAATACAGCTAACCATTAAAATGAAAAAAAAAAATAGGATCACAGGCTTGTGCCTGCACACAATCATACACATGACGACTATTTCTGAGATCTCTTATCTAGGATCGGTAAATACTAAAGAAATTTCACTAATACCCCATTATATGGGCAACGGTACGTTTCTTTTATAAAAAGTTCTTATAAATCTTTATAAAGTATTTTTTTTATGTATTACCTATTTCTTTCCTTCATCTAATCTCTGCGTAGCGAAGTAAATTTCTCAGTATCTTAGTTAGACAATATTTATTTTACTTTAAATATAAATATGATATTTTATTAAACCATTATTTTACACCTTATATTCAGTATAGTGTATTAATTTAAGTTTTAGATACAATCTTATTCCAATTAGTCCAAATCTGGAACCCGCTTATATTTATTATAGATAATTTTAGATATGAAAATAAAATTGTTTCTCCTAGAAGATCATTTGTAAATATTGACGCGCTTAAGCCTCCCTCGAAAAACTATATTGTCGCTTTCATTTCTTTTTTTTATAAAATTTTTTAAAACTTTTATTCATGAATTATAAATCAGTAAACATAAATTATATATTTAAAAAAATGCAAACAGTAGATCTTCCGAGTTATAATGCCGTCCAGATTTTGTATTAACAAACAATTATTCATTTGTTTCAGAAATAAATAAATAATATATCATATTTCATAGTAATATATTCAAAATTATTTTGGCTCAAAAACAGTGTTAAAGTTTTTTTCATCTTATAAAATTTATTATGCTTTAAAAAACAAAAGGTAATTACGAAGTCTATTTTGACCAAAAAATCTTTATTCAAATTGTGCTTGATGTTTAATATATTAAAATTATAAAACATCCTACATAAATAGAGAAGCATTATTTTCATAATTATTATTAGATGCTTTTTGTTGGAGGTTCGGTAAAGATAGATCCAAAATAATACAAATTTTAAAAATGTGTATTTTTAAAATTATCTGCCTAAATTATCTTTTAAAAAATACATATTTCTTTTAAGTTTGTAATTTTTTTTGGGATATACCTTCACCGAACCCCAACAAAAAACATTTAATAATAATATCAATGGTCAGAAACATTCTCCATTTGGATTATTTTCATAAATTTAATAAACCTCTGGTTCAGTATTGGTTAATAAAAACTCGACAAAATCAATAAACCCATGTGTTAAACGTAAATTTTAAAGATGTGTAAAGAAAAATAAATGTCAATAGACCACCTTAGTATGAATTTAATGTTATTTTATTACTTTGAAAAAATATTCTTCTAGGGAAAGCCATTTTTGTAATATAAACGACCCATTAAATAAATATATTAAAAATAATATGTGCATGTTTGTAACCATGCCTGAATAAAGTTTTGATCATTGTGTACCTCAACTAGGAATAAATAGCTACTAAAAAATATTTTTTAGGTCTCAAATGGAACTTTCAAAATATTTTTCGGACCATACATTCCTTAAAATACAACCATACTGATGGAATTTACATTATATATACCATTATTGTTAAATAAAATATAACATTAGAAATATAATTGTTGAATCAGCATTATGTTCTTTCTTATTAATGAAGTTTAACTTCACTATATACTATTTTATATGAATGATTCAGGATGATCAAAAAGTGAAAATTAGTTCAGAAACAGTTATTTAAATTCAACTATCAGGGTTATGCAAGTATTTTATTTCAAATACAAAATAATAGAACAAAAGGAGAGTTTTTTTTTACTGTAGGTAATAATATTAGATGATTTTAGTTGGGGCTCGGTCAAGGTAGATCCAAAAAAAAAATACAAATTAAAAAAAAAAGTATATTTTTTTAAAAATCATCCAATAAAAATAATGGAACATTTGAATTTCGCAGAACTCTTGAAAAAACTTTATTTTCCTATTAATTTTTTTCTTCCTTTTTTTAACCGCAGTCTATATGAATTTTAGTTATCATTTAAAAGTAAATATTATCTGAAAAGACATATAATAATGATGGTGTAGTTGTTCATTAATTAATATATTTAGGAATTTTTGTATTATTATACTTTACTCTTGTATTTGTATTTGTATTCTAACTTCAGACTATTATTTAAATTGGGATTTAAAGTTGCAAATACATCTGTGAGTAATTCATGAATTAATTAATGTTATGGATAATAGGATTCTTTTGTGAAATATAATTGCGTTGCGGCGTACATTTGTATAATCTAAAATAATAATTTGTAATTGTATGGAGGTTTAATAAACAAATATAGAAATAAATACATTTTTAGAAAAAGGAAATTTAAATTATATAATGTTTTATTTTTTAACATAAAATGATTTGATTATTAGATTTATTTAATTAATTAATGAAAACTGAAAAAGTTACCGCAATACTATTCTCAAAAATATATTTTCCTACAATTTAAAAAATAAGAGACAGTTAATATAGTACATTTAACATTAGGGAATATTATACTATTCGGTTAAAGAACATAGCACTGTAATAAGAGACAATGATTTATTTTTAGAAGGATACTTTATTTACAGACACAAGGTTAAACATGCGAACATGTGAAAACAATTGATTAATGAAACTAACTGAACTAATTTTTCTAACCGTACTTATTAAAATAAAGAACTTGTAAACATTTTCATTCGTTGTTTATAAAAATATATGAAATATTCTTAAAATTTGTATAACTATTTAAACACTTATAAGTATAATATTCGGAATTGAGAGAAATCATTTTTTAAGGATTGATTACGATTTATCAAAGTCATTTTAATTCACTAAAAAGATTTTCAAATTTGATATACTTAGGTATTTATGTTAATATATGTATGTGTGTGTAAAGAATTTTCTTAAATTTTCTTAATATTATTAAATAAATGTGCCGATAGGTCATTTCGGAGAAAGAATTGATTTATCCCAATTGTACTTCTTAGAACTGAGAATGATTGAAATAGGCCGAAATTTTATATGATATAACAGATTAAAATTGAAATTCAAAAGACGGCCTCCTTTTATTCTACTTATTATTATAAAATAGGCACAATATCTAGAGACTTATAGCTAAACTTTAAAATCTCGTGTATAAGTCCAGAAGCTGTTCTGAATTTGAACTATTGCTGCGACATTAGGATTTCATTTCAATCCTTCAACTATTTAATTATAATACTATGAGTAATGATTGAATGTGATATCCTAAGTTATTAAAAATTTGCTAATTAATTAATTTTGGTAACCATTTGTCTTAAGTAAAATTTCAAAATACAATATTCTCTGTGCTCTGAGTGAAGATATGTTTGAAGTTAATTATGTTCATGGAACCTTGTTCCTGTTGAAGGTTTTAAAGAGATTTTTTCACATTATTTAGAAGCTTGTTTTACATAAAATGAAAAGTATTTGAAAGATAAAAAGAAAACTTAATGCTCCATTTTATGAATGGGTAATGTGTTCCCTCAAAAAGCTTCCACGTAATCTCGGACATATGATCACCACGGGATATACTCAATGTACTTAATATAACTTCAAAAATATATTTTTACGCCCTTCTACTTTTTTTTTTTTTTAAATTCCGCGAATTTCTTTTATTTCCATAATGGAGATCTTTAAATAAATAACGAATGGTTTTAATTGAGACAATTTATAGTGAAATTAGTTTTAAGGAAATCTTTAAAAAGTTGTACATATTTATATTAATCTCTTGCTATGTAATATTCAAACTATATATAAAAATAAAACTGATAATGAAGTATTCTAATTCGCATAATACGTTTTTAATAATCTTTGTCTCTATTTATAAGTAATTCTTTCAAATAACAACTATTTCTGAGTTATCGAATACTTTTGATCAGGAAAGAATTTTTTATAATGAATATATTTTCTTTTTTCTTTTATAACCTATTCTATGATTAAATTTACATATAAAACTCTTCATTCGCAAAGACTTCTTCAATATAATTAAAAATAGTGTTTTGTTTTATATGTAATGTAAAAATAACTGTAATATCCGTAATCTAAACGCTTATTTTATTTTAAAATATTTATTCTATATTCACATGAATTAAAAAAAAAAAAATTTAACGTTAAAGGAACTGTACTCTAAAAAATTTCTGCTGAATGTAAAAAATAAAAAAAACACATCAAAAGTATTGTTAAAAAGGGTTGTTAAATTTAATACTTTACTTTCTTATTGTAATTATATTTAAAAAAAAAGAGTAAATCGCAAAATGTTTGAACTACATTTTCGTTCATTCGGCTACAGCAATGACAGAAGAGGAATCGCCTTTCGGTCTACCTACTTCTGAAATAATGCTTCTGAAAAGCTCTGTTTGCTTTTTGACTTTGCTTTTTATTTTGTGTTTGCACATTTGCATTCTTTATTTATTCTTATTTTACTTTCGAACTCATAATTCAACATTATTGATTTCTTTGAAATAAAGTTCCATACGTCAAAATATTATATTATATTTGAGATATAGGTAGGTTAGACTAGGACTTATTTACATCATATGGTATGTAATAATTTTTCAAGAGCGATTTTAACTACTTCAGTTTTCAAAATTTTTTAGAAAGTTTATTTTCTTTTTTTTAAATTCTATGATAGAATATCGAATGCCTCGTTGTGTACTATGCAGTTAGCTACAACACTTTAAAAATTGAAGAAATGTAAATTTTTATCAATATTTTAAATTATAACTTGTTATTATTAGAAAAACGAAAAATTTTCCAAACTTAATAATATATTTATTTATTAATTATATCAAATCTTAAGTGACTTACGATTTCTTTAACATTCCCTTTATAACTTAAAAATTTTAGCCACACTGGGGAATTCTTAAAATTCATTTATTCTTTTCAGTGAGATTTATATGTTAATTATGTCCATATGGTCTTGTATTTTATTGATTAATATTATGTTTCAGTGTGTATTTCTTATTGTAAAGTTTACTTCTATTCTGACCGTTTTTACATATTCTACTACTTATTTATGTCTAACTTAAAATCTTTAATTCCTTTCTTTTTTTCCCCCAAATATATCAAGTAAATACTTACTTTTTTATAGTATGAAACAAAAGAAAATGTGTACTTATATAAATTGTGTCAAATCCGATGTGGGGTAATGGTAGTGTGGGTGCATGGTTCTGCATAGCAGGGAGGGCTCTGCTGAGAAAGGGCTAAAGGGAGACTTACTGCCTAGTGTTGGTATTCTTGTTGTCTCGACAGAGAGTGAGAGAGATTCTACGAGGATGGGGTCCTGGAGGTCCGGTCTGCCTGGAGTCCGGGGCTGGAATGGAAGAGCCCGCCCGCCCCCGGACCCTTATATAGCCGGCCGCCTCCCGACCCCCTCGCCGCCGCCCACGCACGAATACGGGAAGGGGAAATTAAGGGAAGGGGATGGGTACTTTGTTCTCAATATTTAATAAATAATAAGCTGACTCCTTTTTAATCTTCTACCAAGTAAATAAAAATTATATATTTAAATAATGATTTTAATTGTGGTTTGTAATCCTACGTTAAATTTTATTGAAGAAATGCAAAGGGAGCCAGAAAAGAAATCTTACTACCTCAGCCGGGATTCCAACCTTTTCGGAGCACGAAAGTAGAAGACCCGGGTTTGATTCCCGGCTGAGGTAGTAAGATTTTTTTTTACTCCCTTTGCATTTCTTCTCTGAAATACTATATTGAAATAAAAATAATTTGTTGTTTTGAAAAGTAATGTTTAGCTTAAATCATCTCATGAGACCTAAGATGTCTGAAATAGAGCGAAATAGTCGTTAGTATTTGTTGTAAATTTGATTAATTCAAATTCCTTTTGATAAATTCAATACATATTACACAATTTTAATTTAATTTAACTATTTATGTTTTCTGTCCTTGTCAATATAATAATTTTAATTTCAATACTGTTTTTGAAATCGTATTAGAATTTCATGATCCCTCACTTGACGGCAATACCTTTGCTTAATTGAATAGGTAGTTAAATTAGGGAATCGAGCTAATGTTTTTTTATTAATTTTATTTCTGAACCTATCTCGAACATTCTAGAAAACGAATGAGCAATAAACCTTTATTTTGTACACTATTTTATTTTAAAACGTAAAAAAAATATAGTTTATAATTATTTTAAGGTGTATTGAGTTTTGAAATTTATAGCACTGTCGAAAAAACTAAGTATTTTTTTTTCATTCAAAATTTTTATTTAAAATGCTTACAATATTTTTTATGCTTTATAAACTTTTTAATTAACGGTTAATTATTGTTTTTGGCGTATTTGGTCTTAAAGTGGGAAGTTTTCAATAATTAGGACAATATAATTTATGTTAACTAAATAAAAACTAAATAAAAATAATTTTTTTTTTAAAATCAAATTTTAAGTCACTCCGGTTCTGTGTAAACTGATTTCTGAGCTCTTGGTTAATATGTATTTGTAATTTAAAGCCTTATTCGAATGTTTCAGTTATTTGAATAATAGAGAAATATTGAATATTCTATTAAATTATTTAATANATATTAATAAATTATTTTGCTTATTGGATATTTGAGCTGTTTTTAATTTTGTACATCACCAAAATATATGGAAGGCAATCCAAATGAAACATTGAACCTCGAGAAGAAAAATAACTCAGACTACCAGCATCTGTAGGATGTCAACGGAGCTAAGTCAGCCTCCTTAAAAAAATGTTATGGTGTAAACCAAGGAAATAATCTCAGCCACTCATCTTCCATCTTAGTTCAGTTGCTGTGAGTGTAAGTTTGCCGCAGAGCTTTTGTCAGATAAAAGATTATGTTACAAGTACAGGTGCAATTTTCGAAAGATATAAAACGAAGGAGCTTGTAAGAAGAGTTCTTGCCGTAGACGACAAAAGATAGATTATGCAAGTTGCAGAGAAGAGGTAAATCTTCCGATTCAATGCGATAGGCAGCAGCTGAAAGTGGTGGATAATTATATTTACCTGGATTTTTTGGACAATAACAAAACTATTTGTTTTTACCTAAACCATTACATGTTTATCTCTTCAACTGTATATTTTTTTGTAAACGTCCATATGGGTATCTGAGCACCTGTAATAATGGTTTCCAGATTACCAGAGAGTAATTTGAAATAAAATATTTAGTTTATGATCTTTTATTCAACATGTTTTCAAAGATAAATTTTTTTTTGTTTTTATTTTTATTTTATTTTAACGATTAAATGTTCTTGATAAAACGAGGAAAATAATTTAAAACTAATTAGTATACCTTCTTATATTTAAGCACGTAATAAAAAAATATTCATTCTCTTTCTGTTTTTCATTAATCTATATAAAATATTTTACGTAAAATAATATAAATGTGATATATTATTTTTAACTTATTCCTGGTCGGTATTTTTCTGTTGTTGTTGCTTGTTAATTGTTTTGAACAGTTATTCATAAAATTTTACTCATATGTTTAAAAAAAAAAAAACAAAAACATAACTTACCAACAAATTACCTCAAGTATAACACAGTTAAGATCACGTGGATATTTTTTTTTTTAATAGTCGTTGCTCTCGATTGTTCAAGATATTTGTCTCAATAAAAATTCTATTTTTTTATTTTTTATTGAAACCATATTATTACTATAAAAGAAACTTTGTTAAAAAAATTAATATTCAATTTCATTTTAAATCAAAATAGCAATTCAGAGTTTTTTACTTTTATGATTATTAATTATACAAAGCATTCCATTATTGAGAAACTTAATAAAGCAGAAATTGCACCGTATTGTTTGTTATTTTAATTGAAATTCGTTTATTTAATGGGGTCTTTTTAAAGTAGAACATTATTATGAAACTAACTGGGGAAGAGTTTTCTTATAGAGGGTTTTTTGTGGTGTGTTTCTATAGTCTACTACTATTGTCTTAAATAAGAGATTTAATTGAGGAATTTTCGTCGACGAGGTATTCTAAACAATTTTAACTTTTAGGAAATCGAAGTAATTTTGTGATCATTATTGAAATATGTTTATTGAAAAATGTAATTTAAAGCAAAGTATTTCATATATGTTTAAGGTAGGGTTAAGGAAAGGGTTAGGGGTTAGAAAATGGCTCAGATAAAGGAGGGAATTATTCAAGATATTTGACTAAACATTGGTCTGAGAATTAAAGAAACTAAATATTTGGGGAAAATATATATTTTAAAATATAATATTAATATAAATAATGGGTGCATGGTTCTG
>KZ807050.1:617946-630789 GCA_000696205.2 Oncopeltus fasciatus
ATATATATACATATACATATAGTAAGAAAATTTCTATAATAATGCGGAAATGTCTTTATTAATTCTATATTTGTGCCTCTTTCCAGAAAATGTTGAATAATTCTTTTTTAATGGCTGAAGTCCGTCTTATTGCTAAATTCAGGCAACAGGGAATCGGGTTTAAACTTAGAAAAATTTGAATAGCCGTATGTTTCTCCATTAAATTACTATTTAAACAAAAATATATTAAAATAGTATGTGACTATGAGTTTTACCCCTTTGTTTAAATTGAATCTATAGATCAGATTAATTATTGACTCGAGCGATTTTTAAATTTAGCTTTTAATGAAACATTGGAATCATTTTCTTTACGCAAGACAGCGTGACGGATTAAAGATATTCGAAAATTTTGAGAGTCAAAATTTAGTATTCTATGGAACGTCTTCTCTTGTGATACTAGGTGATAAATAACCATTTCTATTGAACCTATTCAATTGACCCCTGTTATGATACAGTCTTTTAGGAGGGAGGAAATAAATATAATAAAATATATCATCCACCTGGTAAGAGTATGAGAAAAGACAAATCAACTACCCACATTCCTTCTATCAAGTCTTTCTAGTGGCAGTTGGCGTTTTCCTGAAAATCCACTGAATCTATGGAATTTCTTCTCCTATGAAATAAGGTGTTAAATAAATCTTTCTATTGGCACCTGTTCTGATAATGTCCATTGCCTAAAATGAAATCTATAATTGTATATTCTAAACGTTACATCTATTTATAAAGGCTAGAGAGAGAATATCCTGAAAGTAAAATTCTAGTACTGTAATTTATTATTTTATTAATGAATTTACAATTTATTAAAATGTATTTGCTTTGCAATGCAATACATTTTATTAAATTGTATTCAAAATTGTTGGCGAACTGCAAATGAGAGAGAGAGAGAGAGAGAGTGGGAGGGAGGGAGGGTAAGATTGGCTCTGCTCTGATCTCGAATTCCTGGAGTTCCAGCAAACAGGCCACATTTCTTTGCCCCTCTGGAAGGACACACATTTCAAACGCTTTTCCTATTAAATTCGGCTAGTCTTGCCTATTACTTAGTTTCTTCCATGCTACTTCTGTAAATTTAGTTATATAGAATTAAATATTCTCTTGGAATTTTTAATTTTTGTTCAAATTTTTGAAGGCCACTATAAAAATAATTAAAACATTTATTTTCTTAATAAAAAATNTATATATATACCTACTGCCCAGCTCTTTGTGTCTTCATGTTTTTTCCTAAGGTAAAAATAAGATTGAAATGTTGATGAGCAATTAGCATTTGATTAGGACTTTTCAAATGCTTACAATGCTGAGTTAGCCTAGATTTTCAAATAAATATGATGGGGTTAAAAAATAATTTAGGTGGGTAGAGAAACGCTTTCTGTGCGGTGGTAATTGTTTTGTGAAAATCCTCTTTTTTAAAAAGGGAGTGTTTGACTGTTTCACTAACTCTATCTTATAATTATTTAAGATGCACCACTTTAATAAACTTTATTTTATTGGTATACAGTTTAAAGCGTATTTATAACCTACAAAAAACTGTAAAAAGAAATTGTAGCCCTGAAACACCATTCATACGCATAGGTCTCAGAGAGGCACTTAACTCTGAACTGCTCGAGTAATTTTCGATAAATTTCCGCGATTTTTACATTATCTTCGACCAAAAAAAATAAAATAATGATGTGTCACACTACAGAAGGTCAGCAACCATTCCGTCAGTCCTATGGAGAGGTACAATCAATTATTATAGTGCGGTAATCCTATTAGAATCCGGTGTTTACAAGTTTCTTCTGCATTGTAGGACATAACTAACAGATGCACTGAACTTAAAATATCAACTGCGGAAATTTTAAGATAAATAATATATAAATTAAGAATTTAGTTAGAGGTCTTTAACTACTATCTATTTTCTTAAATTCCTTTAGAAAATTAATTTTTTGTTTTGCTATTCCATAGTTCTAAAAGATATCACTAAAAAATGCATTCATTAGTGATTCGGTAGAATTTAAGACTTCATTTAGCAAAAATTTTTAGGCGATGGATGGATGAAAATTAGTTTTGCTTCGTCCATAATCTGTATTTTTCTTGAAATACTAGGCGAAAATAGTTTATTATATTTTTAACGGTTAAACTAAGAAGATTACCAAACTTTGGTCAAAAAAGTTATTCTTTTCAGACTTCATTATTTTTTCGTAATACTTTTGCCGTAATAAACGAGGCAAAACTAAACTGATACTCAAGCTTCTGAAAAGCAGAATAAGTCTTTATGATCAGCTTCTGAAAAATCTGGGCATATAATCTTGTGGATTCCGTGAATATTGCTTCGTTTTTGGGAGGAGCTGATGGGTTTCAGGAGAGACATAAAAGAGGTGTTTCTTGTGAAGAGACAAATAAATGAAATCGTGAGTCGGACACTTTTAGTGGCCCGGACCATGCTTTTCGTCCGAAGTGCTTTCAGCTTCAAAGTGTTTTTATTCTAAATCCATCCTTTGAAGAGTTCGTATTCACAATATAATTATAACTGTACCCTATAGTCGAATAATATTACTTATAACTAATAATATTAATAATTTTCTTATTGCTCTTAAGGTTTCTTGACCGTGTAACAAGGAGACGGACAGTTGACCCATGTACCCATAACATATGAATAAATATAGATAAGTGAGTAAATGATAAGTAACCATTGAACAGCAGTAAAAAAATTATTTACAGGAAGATACGTTGATATACAATATATCCCTATGGTATGTATACATAAAAACATTTTAAACAACAATTAGTTACTCTAATAAATAAATACAATAATAATTGTCTATAAAACTATCACATAATAAATATGCATTAAACAAAAGTTTCATAATGTATATTTATGAAAATACACCAGCGTCCAATGTACATATATTATATATATATATATAATCTTATGCATGCATATAAATTCAATATAGTTATAAATTAAAGCCCCAATTTATCAGAATAAATTTAAATTTCAAATAAAACAATATATATCTAACTTACACATATAAGAATTCCAAAATCAAGCTTTGTAATATACAAAAAAACATTATCAATTACTCGCTATAGTTAATCTGATTTTGAAGGCTGGGAAAGTGTAATCAAAAATATTTTTAATGTCTTGCTTACTTATTTGCATTAAGAATGCCTATATTTGGTTGAAAGCTGAAAAATATTTTTGTTATGTACATATACATATATATACACTTGGGACAATTGATTGGGAAGTGAATCAAGTCTTCCTTTTCATTAAAGTTGCAAATATTTCAATTCTCTTTAGCATTTATAAACAACAGCATCAATACAATTTTTACAAGAGGACAGAAGTTTAATTATTTTAAACGGGAGGTAATTTAGTTCAAAATTTATGATTTGATAATGTGGAATGTAAACAGAATAAGCCAGTGAATTTCTGTCCTCATTTTTCAAATATATTTTAACGCTTTCAATAAAAGCAGAAAAAATTGATTTTATGATGACATCGTCATTAGAATAGCTGTCCAATGATACCCATAAGAGAGAAAATTTATTTTACCTGCTGTAACCTTGCTATAATCATTTTCTATCCATATATTTCCGTAAATGTATGAGCTCACTGAAACATACTTTTGGATAACGAGTGTAGTCCATTTGATGTAGCAGGCAAAAATTAAGAATTTTCTTGAAATAGTATATGTTTACATTTTCTAAGATTTCAGGATACCCAAGACCCCAAATTGGTGCAGCATATAACAGACAATATATAATATATAATATCCTCTCTCAGAAGTTCAAGTTGCATTATATTACTTTCTGAACATATATAATAATTTTATCATATAATTTCCATTATATATTTTTTTAAACAAAATTAATATTTTATCTAAAATGTAGTACTTTTGCAAGGAAAATTAAATACGGCAATCTAGATATACTACCCGTTATGACCGACGAGTATTGCGGTTGTCTTGTTAAGAGAAATGTTTTTCAGGGCCATTCTGAGCAAGACATCAGATTTTCAATTTTAAATGAATAGTAAATTATCTCAATTGTAGAAAACATTGTTTTTCGTTTTAGAAAAAACTTTTTTATTATTATTCGCTTTAAAATCAATACTATAATCAGTTAAATTAGGTCATACTCTTTTACATTTTTTAAAATGTATTTATTATGTGCTACTTCAAGCATGTATTTAATTTTGACCTTGTTATTATCAATTATATTAGTCGAATTACCTTTAATGGTCATTTTGGTGGCTTTGTTTGTTAGTATGTGTAGGTGTAAAAAAAGTTATTAAATTTATTTTTTTAAATTATGGATAGTAGCTGTTGGAGTTGGATTGTTTGATGTGATATAGTCCTTGTTTAAACAAAATTTTAATTTTTACATTACTTTCTATATTGTTATGATATTGTATTAAGTTTATTAATTATAAATAAAAGATTGACCTGGGCGGGATCCGAACCCGCGGCGTCAGGATTGTGAGACACGTACGGATCCCCTGAGCTAGCCTGGCGCCCCAACTTGTATTTTTAAGTCTTTAAAATGTACACATATATTTAGTATTTATATCTCTTCTAGTATTGTTGTCAATGATATATCAGCAGAATATAATTGAGGAAGTACTGTTGATTTGAGCTAGCTCAAGAGAGAAATCCAATTTACAAACTCACCTTTTAATAAACTGAAAACGATTTCAATTAAGGCGTCCAACATGTACAAAAGATAGCAGAATTTTCCTTCTATTCAGTAAATAACCGAAACAGACTAAGCGGTTACGACACTCTTTGATGGAAACTCAAAACACAACTGATGCAACTACAAAAAGAAAAACGTTTTTCAATCACTGATTTATGCTAATTTAAAGGGCATATAGAAATATATTTAAATTTCAATAGCAATTTTTTTTTTTGGATGATACTTATAATCAAATACAATCAGTCACATTAAACAATTTGAAAAACTGTGTTTATATATTTATCTCTGCTAGCATGCAGAGATAAATATATTACTTCTTTTAAAAATGAAATTCTATTAGATCAATCGCTCACTTACAATATTATTATAGCCCCACATGCAATACATAGAAATATAAAATTAAAACTTGAGGCTGAATTTTCCCCAGAGGAAATGATTTAGCTAACTCTTGGAGAACCAGTTATAATGATTCAGGTCATTGAACATTATTGAAGCTTTCCTTCCATTTTATTAGAACTTGCCAATTAGAGTTCAAGATACAAAGCTCATTCAAATTCAAAATCTCGAGTCTTCATTATTAAGCTTTTATCTGTTGGAAATTTAAGCTATTTAAATATCACATATATTCCACATGTATTTAAAAGAGTTATGTCGCACTCTCACAGATACACAAACACATACTTCATCACAATTGAGTGCGTCCATCGAGTAGTAGTTAGCGTGCGTGACCCGCATGTTACAGGTCCAAGGTTTAAACCAGGCCCTCCAAAAAAAAAAAAAAAAAAAAAAAAATTCTTTACCAAAGTGCACAATTATCCTGGCGTAGGTGTGCTCTCTCCCGAGGAAAGAATTTCTTCATTCAAGCGTTGCTCCGGGCAGCACCCCAGATCGATGATATCTGTCAGTCTACAGGTTACAACTGATCTATAGCTTTAAACTTCTACTGAAAATCACGATACCTCTTAGGTTAGCGAAGATTTGGAACTAGACCGATCACTCCGATTCCAGGAAAACTATTTGATTGTAAGTCCAAATGAGTGGATGATTGTGCGTAAGGCAGTTATAGATCTCTAAGGACAAGCCACATAAGACCCTCATGAGCTTTTAAAGATCCCTTATGTATATAAAGTAAACTTAGAAAACATATTTACGATAAATAAACGTATTGGTAGCTAATAAGAGCGTTACCTAGCGTTTAGCTTTTAAGTATACATATTTATTTCCCGTTACTTCGTTCTATGAGTACCACAGATTGTTAAATTTTTAACAATTATTGTTTTGTTTTAAAATAAATCGATAGAATTTAAATAAAATTTTCTACATATATTAAGTTAAATACAAAAATGAAGAAATTAAAAATAAATTTAAAAATAATGGCCTTCTGACTGGCCTCAAATAACTCATATTGGTAAAATCTATTTACTTTTATTTATTATTTACTTAAATTATAACCTATTAAGAAATGTTCTGATAAAATTTCAAAAAGTGGCTACTGCCAGGAATTTTTCTACCACATAAAAAGTGTCTTTCGAATACATTTAGAAAAAACCCATAGCAATAGATTTTATTTTTTCCTTGTTACCCTTTTTAACCAATACAGGACACAAACTCTATAACTGTGTTAGGACAATATTACTTGAATTTTAAGTCAGGAACTTTGCATTCTATCTTTGCTTTTATTCGTGACTTCTTTTTTGAGAAACCAACTTTCAACAAGTTTCAATTCAAACGTCAACAAATTAATCGGGAAAATATTATTAGATGATGTACTAGGAATGAGTCATTAGTCAATTCATTCGATCATATCTTCAATAATTTACTTCCCCTTGCTTCATAAATGTCAGGAAAGTCAGTATAAGCTGTAAATCACTGATTGCAATTAATTCAATAGTATTGCCTTAATTGCAAATGAATACTTCATCACAACAGCAGACACCTGATACATAACTAGTCATGTATTGAGAATAACTACTCTTTTAATTTATTTGCTGGAGTGTGAATCATTATATAACACAGTGATATACTATATTACTCTTCAGGAAAATATGTAAATGAAAACTGTTTGTATGAAGGACTAATTTCACCGTTCAAAACAACTTCATTATATTCCAAATTAATACTTATTTAGTGTGTTCGATAGCATTGAATATTCACAGATAATAAATTCGATATTTTTGTTCTTTAGTGTTAAACCTTGGTTGTGAAAATTCTTACTCGAGTTTCTCAAATCATCTTTACATTATCAGCTGTTCCGAAAAGATTTTTTATCTTTGCGTCGTCATAACTGAGATTTAATTGTTTGTTGCGGCAGAACGGTAAGGTATGTTTTTATGTCCCTATCGGTTGTTTTTTTTTTCCACTGACTTAAATTTAAAGTGTAATCTACTGTCGATCAGAATAAGAGCTGCCTATATTTTTTATTTATTAGCATAAGAAATATTATTTATTAGCACCGGAACGGAGCAAGTATTTCAGAGAAGGAATAACCATAAACATACATTCATTGTTTAACTATTTATTAATATGGCGTTTTACTCCATTTTAAAGGCCTACAGATAATAGCAGGTTATGCAAAAATTTGAAAAATCAATGCAAAGGGTGGGGATAATTCAGAAAATAACCATGTACTACTCGGCTGTTCAACAGTCAAGGTGTGATTAAAGGATCCGTTCGGTTTTCGCAATTCTAACGCTGCGGGTTCAAATCCCGCCTAGGGCAAGCTTTTATCAATAAATAAAAGCTTGTCCTGAGCAATACATGTTTAGCATAGGAAGACAACCTCTAGATAAATCTTCTTTACATAACCCTAAGTGGATGAAAGGCAGGCTAACACTTGAACAGAAAAAAAGGTATGATCGATCATATTTCATATAATGAATTAAAGCGATGAGGTGGGAGGAGGGGACTCCAAAGGAAGCAAGAGCCTTTCTACTTGATCAGTTTAGGATTATATTTTAATTTTTTTATTAATTTAAAATATTGTAAATTTATTTATATTGTGTAAATCAATGAATATATTATGTTGTTTACATAAATAGTTGAAATTTTAAAATCGTGTTTATGTGGTTTTTGTTCAACAATATTCTAGAACCATCTCTAATGAATGGGTATTTGGCGGTTTTTGTCGAGAAACAAATGAGAGATTTTTTGTTAGAATACCTAAAGGCGAAGCAAAGACCTATCCTCTTAACTTTGAGCAAATTTCCCTTACGTATTAAACCGGGAAGAATCATCATGACAGATTTTTGGAAGTGGTACAAAACACGCGGATTGAAGGACGCTGGTTTTCCACACAATAAACCATTAATAGAATTTTGTTCCCCCTGAAACCGGCGCCAATACGCAGCAAGTTGGCAGGATGTGAGGGTTAGCAAAGGGGCGTTACAAGAGACAACGTGGTACAGCACGTTGTTGCCCTCTCCATTCCTACCTATATGTGAGTTGTACGTAGCGGGCTGTGGTGGCGGCAGAACTCGGCAATCCATTCGACGAAATTCAGGCCGACATCGTCCAGTTTTGGTCATCCCAGTGAAGCGGATTTATTTTAGCCTTAACAGAGGTGTGTACACATTTTGTTTATGTTAGTTTTTCTTGATTTACCTTATTTTTGGGAATAACAAAGTGTGGTCGGTATAATACCACCAAGTACTCTTTTTTCCTAAAGTGTTATGAAAATGTATGGACACAATACGTTTGTTCTTTTTCTAGCGCTTATGCCCAGCTATGCTTGGGGTTCCGTTTAAGACTCTCAAGCCTCAGGTTTATATCCCGCTATATGTTTACATCCAGAAATTGTCCAGATTCATGTCTGGAGAAGAGGAGCTGCGAGATTGCATAGATCTCGTGGAAAAGAATGTTGACGATTTAAGAATATACAATAAATTTAAAAGCTTTTCTCACTGTTTTCTTCCGAATAGTCTAGAGTCTGCCTTATCGACTTTGTTTTTACTAGCATTCCCTTCTCCAGTATGAATGGTCAAAACAGTCATTTAACTCTTATCTATTTCCATCTGAAATGAAACATTGGATTTTTTTTTTTGTAGCTGTCAAGGGACGGATTTTTTTATTTAAATTTGAATTGTACTATTCCATCAATATTAAAATAAATGCATAAAATATTTTAGGCAAGGAACTGTTTATATGCTCTTATATGTGTGAGAAATAATGTCCACCCAAAATAATTTACAACACAAAACAAATGTTTCAATTTACAGCACGCTCTAATAAATTGAAGATATTTTAATTTTTTTCCTAATAGAAACAAACAACCAAACAATTTTAAAACGGATATATTAATTATTTCTTTTTTCAATACAAAGGATGTAAATAAAATGGCACATTTATACCAGCGATAAGGGGATTTATAGCGGTAAATTACACATTTTTTTATTTACCTTTAAAAGCCTGAAATATCATAGAGATATAAAGAACGGCGTGAGGTAATCTCTTAAGCCTCATATAAAGCCGAAGTCCGGTTCCCCTCGACATCTTTCTCCCCCAGGCCCCCTAACAAACTCCATTCCAATTCCAGTCCACTCTAAGCAATGACATTTATCCTCAACAGGAGAGAGGACTATAGGTCTGCGGACATTTCTTTCACACGAGTAATTCCTTCGCTGTGTTGTCCGGCTTCTGAAACGATTCTAGCCGCATCCCACTCTGAGACAATATTGATCTACAGCGATTCGCCCGGCTCATAATACCCTATGATCTATATTCCTCAAAACTTATAGTGAATATAGAAAATCGGCTATAGAATATTTCAATATGAATTCCTCCGAGCAAATTACTAAGTACTTATAATTTATCTGTTTTATAATTCGTCTTACGATACTGGTTTATTTATTCAAGACTTATAAGTGATAATAAGTGGACAGCAATTGGCTTGTACTCGCTGAGTGCCATGTAAGGTAAAATAGTTCATTTATACAATACATTATACCTCACCATGACCTATAGCTATGAAATTCTTCTTCTTGAAAATATCTTCCCGTTTCTAAAAATATCTTCCTGGCGTTAATGAACTAAGGTTGACACGCCATTAAAAAAAAAAAACCGTTATTTAACTATAGACAATTAATGAGAGGGAATAGAATAAAAAAATCAGGACTGTCCTGGTAGCATAACTGGTAAATGCACCGGCCCGGATAGCAGGAGATCCAGGTTCGATTCCTGGCTGGGACAGATAGATTTTTCTATTCTATTCCCTCTCATTAATTGTTTAAAATTTACGTGGGATAAAAAAACCACATGCAAATAAAATAGTTATTCAACTATTTATATCTATTGATAAATAGATCATTATACCAATTGTATTTATAAACAGAAGAATAATTTCTCTACTCTTAAGAAGAAATATATGAAAAAAAAAACAAATCAATTAAAATAATTAATCCAAAAACTAGTAATAATATCGTCCGTACCTCTAAAGAAGCTGACTACATCACGAATGAGCCGTTCATTTTTCCTAAGAGCACAGCTATACCAGTAAATATCAGTGCCATCTCCTCTGAGCTGGAACAACAGAAGCCTCATTCCCAAAAAATCGATTGGCACAATCGAAAAGAGAATTAAATCGAGTACTCAATCATGCATTTCACTGGTACAAAGAGGTACAAGTTAAAAACGATTCAGATTAGTAATTCCTCTTTCATCTCTAACCTCATTTGATAACAACACTGAACAGGTTTCAAAAATAATAATAATAAACTATAGATACTTTTTTTTCATAAGATGTTCATATTATTCAAGCATTAACTAATTGACATTAAAACAATCAAATATAATTTTAATATAACAATGCATTATATAAAATTCGACTAAATCTAAAAGAAACCGATGACTACAGAAAAATCAATCATTATTAACTTAATTCTTAGCTAAAGAGAAAAGAGAAAGAAAGGAGAGAATGTAAAAGGTTTGGGAGAGTGAAGAGAAGAATGGAAAAAGGAAAAAAAAGTGAAGAATTAATTCTTCATTCTTAAATATCCATATATATATATATATATATATATCNAAAACAACTTCATTATATTCCAAATTAATACTTATTTAGTGTGTTCGATAGCATTGAATATTCACAGATAATAAATTCGATATTTTTGTTCTTTAGTGTTAAACCTTGGTTGTGAAAATTCTTACTCGAGTTTCTCAAATCATCTTTACATTATCAGCTGTTCCGAAAAGATTTTTTATCTTTGCGTCGTCATAACTGAGATTTAATTGTTTGTTGCGGCAGAACGGTAAGGTATGTTTTTATGTCCCTATCGGTTGTTTTTTTTTTCCACTGACTTAAATTTAAAGTGTAATCTACTGTCGATCAGAATAAGAGCTGCCTATATTTTTTATTTATTAGCATAAGAAATATTATTTATTAGCACCGGAACGGAGCAAGTATTTCAGAGAAGGAATAACCATAAACATACATTCATTGTTTAACTATTTATTAATATGGCGTTTTACTCCATTTTAAAGGCCTACAGATAATAGCAGGTTATGCAAAAATTTGAAAAATCAATGCAAAGGGTGGGGATAATTCAGAAAATAACCATGTACTACTCGGCTGTTCAACAGTCAAGGTGTGATTAAAGGATCCGTTCGGTTTTCGCAATTCTAACGCTGCGGGTTCAAATCCCGCCTAGGGCAAGCTTTTATCAATAAATAAAAGCTTGTCCTGAGCAATACATGTTTAGCATAGGAAGACAACCTCTAGATAAATCTTCTTTACATAACCCTAAGTGGATGAAAGGCAGGCTAACACTTGAACAGAAAAAAAGGTATGATCGATCATATTTCATATAATGAATTAAAGCGATGAGGTGGGAGGAGGGGACTCCAAAGGAAGCAAGAGCCTTTCTACTTGATCAGTTTAGGATTATATTTTAATTTTTTTATTGTGGTATTGTATCCCACGTAAATTTAGATAATTTTTAGTGCAAGGGAACAGAATAAAAAATCTAACTGTCCCAGCCAGGACTCGAACCTGGATCCCCTGCTAACTTAGTCCTGGCTGGGACAGTTAGATTTTTTATTCTGTTCCCTTGCACTAAAAATTATCCAAATGTTTTTACATTTAACAAATAAGATTGCTTTATTACATTTTAAAAGTATATTTAAAACTACCTAGAAAGTTCATCTGTTTTATAAGTAAAATAGTTTACATTACTAATACTTGACACAAACTTAATAAAAAACGATTTAGTCTAACCTTTATGAACAAAATTATCTGATATCCTATCTTCTTCTTGATAAATATATACATACATTTCTCATATAGGATTGAACGAACTTTCAACACAAGGGTTTATAAATATAATATTAAATTGTGTTTCCCTGCGTACATTGACAGAGAATTTCCTTCCTGCTAAGGCATTGAAATATTAGCGGTCTAGAGGTAAAAAAGCCGTCCAGATGAATTGACAGTGATAAGACACAATCTCTTAAATTGATCTTACGTCAGGGGAAGAGATTGGTCTTTTCTGTCGCTTGCTTCCACCAAATTCAATCTATATACAAGAAGTCATACTGTTTTCATCTAGTTGTCATTTATATTATAATTCCAATATCTGATTGAAGATTCAATATAAAATTTGGGCTTTAAAATAAAATTACATCTACAGATCTTCACTGATCCTTCATAAGAAAGCTGGAATCCAGGTGATACGACGTTCCCTCTCGCATTCATGATAGCTCTGAAGATGGCTTACAATGTATACTGAAACGTCGGCAGATAATTAAAAAGTACACATATTTTAAAAATTCGGATCTACCTTGACTAATCCCCAACATAAAAACATCTACCATTGATGTCTGCGTTACTGTCGGAAATACAATTGAATTATTTAAATATAATTCGGGTAGTATTTAAAATTTTAATATTTTTATTTTATAAAATTTTTACAAACTATTCAAAGGAAAATATTTAAGAATGTAAATTTTATAGTATAGAATGTGAATTCGGTATTTCTACGAAAATTGGCTTTTTATTGTAAACTGCTGTGCAAATTAATAATTTATTTAAACCGGATTAGAGAGGTCAGAGGTATAGTAGATCGCTATATTTCCAACCATGATATCTTTACTTTTATGGAATTAATGTTTATTAATTATAATAAATAATTATAAATAATA
>KZ807050.1:634802-654382 GCA_000696205.2 Oncopeltus fasciatus
TAAAGATTGCAATTCGAAGTCCTCAAACTTTTTTGGTCGATTTTCTCGTTTTTGATCAGTAACATCAAAATCACCACGTTTGAAACGTTGAAACCAACGTTCACATGTCTTGACGGTTGGAGCAAGATCGCCATAAGTCTCAACAAAAATTCGATGACATTCAGATGCCTTTTTCTTTTGATTAAATAAGAAAATCATGACATGCCGCAAATGCTCTTTATTTGGCTTAAAATTAGACATTTTTAACACCAAAGAAAGGTATGATACGTCCACGTAAACGACTTAAAAACAACTGACTTTTGTAAACAAATGACTAACAAACAAAATAGCGTTTAGAGATAAGCAAATCCTTCAATAGGCTAAGAGCGCATTCTATTGGAATTAAAACGACATTTTAAACTTGCATACCTGGTATATATATATAATTTGAGCCTAATTTAGTATTATAAATGACATAGACTAAATAGTCCTTTAAAATTAATTGTCAAAATAAAAGAAAAATGACATTCGATGAATTGTATTTATATGACGATTAATAAGCGTTTTCTATAGATCTATTTGACAGTTATTATTTTTGCTTTTATTAATTTTCCTAACCTTTGTAGAATAAATACTAAAACCCCTCAAGTTTTCATTTTGTTGTCTTAAACCGCAGTGAAGACGGGGATTTTAATATGTGTGCTGAGGATATCCTTTGATCGCCAGAATCACATAATGCATTTTGTGTCCTAAGAGGTAGCTTAATGTGATAAAGATATTACTGCTCGCCCAAGAAGAATAATGGGTTGTAATACCGAAACAAAGCTACCTCTTATAATTCTTTTTTTAATAAAAATAAGTTATTTTTAGAAAATCAGTTCCTCTTCTCTTCAGTTCCTCTTCTCCGCTTGTGATTAGGTGCGTGTTTGTGTGTGTGCTCTTGAGTGTTGATGTATGCTTTTGTCTAGGGCTGGTGAGTTGTATGTATGTGTTTGTGTACTTAATTCCTTCAGAGAATATAGAATACCTTGTTATTTTAATGAATTCAGATATACTGATATATGTACTTTATTCATTTCTTAATTATTTAAAAATAATTATTCTAAATTATGTTTGCGCAATTCTTAATATATTTCATTTTTAACAAAGTATTACTATTGATCATATTTATTGAATTTAATTTTTATAAATATTTTTTGTGGTATTTAATCCACCAGAATTTTAACAATTTTTAGGGGGGAATAAAATAAAGGGAACAGAATAAAAAATCTAACTGTCCCAGCCAGGACACGAAACTGGATCTCCTGCTATCCGGGCCGGTGCATTTACCATTTAAGCTACCAGGACGAGTCTGATAAGTTATTAAATTCCCCGCACTAGTGTCGAGAGTCAAACCTCCGAGGCAGACGAATATATCGTCTTATGCTCGGAGGGGCTGACATTGTCAAGCAGTTTAAATGACTCTCGTTATTTACTTTAAAATTTTAATTTTATGAATTATTTTTGTGGTATTTAATCCCACGTAAATTTTAACCATTTTTAGTGTCCTGGCTGGGACAGTTAGATTTTTTATTCTGTTCCCTTGCACTAAAAATTGTTATTGAATTTTTTTATATTTCCTATAATGATTTTAAAATTATTAAATACATTCTCAAATAAAAATGTGTTTTACAATAAGATAAGATTAGATAGGAAATTTAAATTTATAGGACTTGAGATATAATGGTGTTCAATCAAATTGTTGTTAGACACACAATTTTCTTTTAAAGAGGTATTTTCTTCTTCCATTCCCCAAACCACTTAATTATTTTATCTTCACGGTCAACAACTTCACCCCCTGAAATTTAATAAGTATCCAAATTTTTGAAAATTAATAAAAAATATTGAACAGATGAGATGCTCCTTTTTTCTTTTTTTTTTTTTTAATTTATTTGAAGTAAAAATATTTCAGACATGACGAATATATGAGAAGATGAATTTAGTTTTCAACGCTTTTGAAAATTCAGAAGTCGATCGATGTATACGTAACGAAGTTGTTTTACTTATTTAAATATATGTTATTGGTATATACTTATATATTACTATTTTCACCTTCCTAGCGCCGTCTGACCTCTCACAAATTTATTAGGTATCTCGTAGGGACAAACACACTCTACTTTTCAATTCAGTTCTGTACTTTTTGGGTTAACGATTTATGATTTTAATACAGAAGGTGGGCTGTGAGTCGGAAAAAATAATTGTGCCAATCATATTTGCTTTTGATCTGTCTTCACAAAAACAAGCCATCTCTACTGAATAACTGTGGGAGTTTCTTGTCTTATACAATTAGTCCTCATTAAATAAATAAAAAATAAAGAAAAATATAAAGCTGAATGTATTTGCCTGAATGGAAAAGTCTAGAACGGTAGTTTTAGTGGTTTGGCTCTTAAATCAATTTTAAATTTTTAAACGTTAATTTAACCTTAGATTTAATGGTGCAAGCTCTTATTATGAGTCAGAAAAAAAATAGAATAATCAATTAAAAATGTAATGAAATTAAATTTAATCGTTTACGAGAAATTTCGCGTTCGACGTGCGGCTGGGAGATGAATTATGTTGAATTTTCCAAATAGAAAATAAACTACTTTAATTGACCTGGAAAATAAATATTAAAACCTCTCCCCTCCCTCAAAATTTTAAATTTCACATTCAAAACACCCAGAATCTGAAGATCTAATGACAAAGCTAACTTTATATATAAAGACTAGTTATTAAGTTATTATTAAGCCACAAACTTGAAATATAATTATTATTATTAAAATGAGACAGTCTGCATCCAATAATTGGCCTGTCAAAAAACGAATATTTAATCCTCGTTCCTTTATTATGGCGAAGATCTCTTTGGTATTTGTCAAGTATTTCCTTAATGCCCCTTGAAATAGTGAAATAGTTCTAAGACTCGGCCTTAAGTGAAATTCCTCGATCATCGCCACAATTGTGCTCACCTTATTCATTGATATAGGTATCCCTTATTGTACATATGTCAAGAGAATGGAACGCTATGACCGAGATTTCTCCATGAAATTCTACCATGGGGATGCCATGTTGTTTTTACGGATTGGCCTCTTAGCTGACAAGCTTAAACGAGTAGTGCTTACTGAGAGTACAATGTTTCTTACCGTGAAACGCGTCAATATTGAATTGAAAATAACGGTATTACTAGTCAAATTTGTTAAATGTAACTTATTTCCCTCAGCGCATATTAGGATTAAGAATCACTGGACTGATTCTAAAACTTATGTAATTCTGCCAATCTACAATTATGAGGTAAGTGAGATGAAAATAATAGTAGTCTACAATTTTTGAATTTAACTTTTGACAGGTGGTGCTCGCCGATATGGCTTGTGGCCGACATTCACGAACTGATCATTGCCTGTATATCTGCGATCACCTGTAACTCTTTCTATAGCACTCATTTCACATTTATGGAGAAGAAAATGTGGGCCAGCCAACCACAGTGAGTATTTGTATTTATTTCAATTTAATGAATTCATCTTATTATCATGGACAGAACCGTCAACTTTCATTCAACTCAGTTTCATTCATCTTTATATATATATATATATATATATATATGTGTCTGTGTGTGTGTGTGTGTGTGTGTACATGAAATGCCGTTACAACCTGCAGAACATTAAATTCGCATCAGAAATTAGCACAAAATCTTATTAAACATTAAAATTTTATTCGAATTTTAATTAACACAACACACNTTTTATACATATATATAAAACCAACCATCACAAATATTTGTATATTTTTAGGCGAAACCTCCATCCAATATATTATTTATTTTAGATTAGTAGTAATATTCATTATTTTAAAGCGAAACCTTAATATTATTCTCATTAATTTATAAACCTATATACAGTTCATTTTAATCATACTAGCCTCATATACATCCCGATATGTACCAGACCGTTTAGTTTATGTTATATTTCTAAACACTAACTTAACGACCTAAAATCCGCAATCAGTTATCAGCCTAATAAAGTTTGAGAAATCACTTATATGTGAAATTTTAAAGAATTATTTTGTTTTAGAGTGAATCGAACAAGTATTAATGGGATATGACTTGTAGTGTCAAGGAGGAGCACAAAAAGTTTTTTTTATTTTTGTTTTGCGAGCATAATATATGGGATAGAATAAGGAAAGCCAAGAAACATAATAAAAGAAGTAGTCATACTTTTTTATTCTTCAACGAAATATTTCTTTACAAACCTTTTTTAAAGAAAAATAAAAATAGAATAAAGAACTAGAGAGTTGTGTATCAAAACAGCTGTCTGAGAAACATTTCAATTTATTTAAAATTTGTTGACCTTTTCAGATATGATAATAAATTTAACTTAAAAATAAAAACCTTTAAATAAAAACTCTAAGCGAATTACTAGCAACAAAGAAAATTTGAGAGGTTCATCCCTTCTCATTTCTATGCAGTGCCAGTCTTCTACAGCCCCTTCTGTATCTCTTTCAGTTCAATAAAGGAATTGGATCCTTTTGATTAAATGGGGTGTGGAAATCGAAACATCCAATACAAGATTCTCTTACAAGACACGACCGAGCCCTTCCAGAGCAACGAGAATATTTTCTGATAAAAGTGGCCTAGAAAGTAAACAACAAGCATAGGTTTTCATCAGTGTAAGTTTTATCCCATAACATGGAGCATCGTAAAACGGATCTCTATATAAAAAATATCCTGAAAATCCACTCTACACTGGAAGGAAGTAATATGACAAATGGGAAGAATTGCGAAACTGCTTATTCGCAATATGAGAGAACAAAGTTATTTTCTTCTATTTTTTCTATTAAACAAAAAAAAAAAAAATGTTAGAAGGCCGTTTTACTGATTAATCATGTATTTTTTCATTTATTAATGGACGTAAAGAAAATGTTTTTAAATTAGAACACAATTTCTAAATAGATAGTAAACTGAAATTTGAATTTTTTACATAGTGGTAGGGAAATTTCAGGGCATTTTCTGTGAGAACAACACCTTTTCTCGGTTTTTAAGGCTGTTAAAATAGTTGAATAAATTTAATCCTTTCATTCTTTACCTTGTTTCTTTTTAACCCACACGGGGGTTTTGGAGAAACCGCATAGAATCTGAGTTTTATTTGTTGTATTCTGACACCTAGTCTATCAATTGAGATCCGTCTTAAAATAATAAATAACCATTGAATAGTCATCATAGTACTTATTATTTTAAGCTATTTTTGCGAAAGAATAATCTATCTCCACTATTTAAACTTCAATTTCAAAATCTTAAAGCTATACTGCATGCAGATAACAGAGCACTCTAAGTACCAAATCTATCTTAAGTACTAAAAGCTCTTTGAGATTAGAAGAGCGATTAAGTTTTGGGTAGAATCAGAAATGGTCAAAATAGTAGAACATTACTATTTATATCAAATGAAGAGAAGATTATCAGAAATTCGGTCTTGCCAGTTGAAGAACTAAAAACTAATTTATAACCAAAAATCGTTTTTATTTTAGCCACAAATTAGTTTTTAATTCTTCAACTACCGAGACCGAATTCCGGAGAATCCTCTCTTAATAAAACTTGACTCTCAAAAAATTTGCTTCCATATTTATAGGAAACTTTATCTGAACTCAGGTAAAGTTAAGAACAAAAATTAAAGATGGGCAATAGCATAAGTTACTTCTTATCATTGTATAACAATTATGTTATCAAGAAGGCGGAATAGTAACCTTCCTTTTAAAAGGTTACTATTACAGTTTATTATGGCTCAGAAAATGGAGAGAAGAGTCGCAAAAGGAAAAAAAAAAAAAGAAAGAAAAAAAGAGAAAAAGCTAATTCATTTTGTAGTTTGGTGTGGACGGTACTTTTCCGGCTAATTAGAGAGCAGGGTTCTAAGGGTTTCATTAAGGCTCTCACTTTTAGTTTAATGCCATTTATTTGATCTAATTCTAAACCTGGCAGAGTGAGGATGTCCTGTTTTGCTGCAATGAGGAAGAATCAAACCTGTCTTATCCAGACTCGGCCCTCGCTTGGTCCACTTCATTCCACCATACCTTCTTCTAGAGTAGCATTATAAAAACCCAGTTTATTTTGGAATTAGTAAGAGTATTCAAGCTGTTAAAATAATAAATTAATTTTAATTAAAAAAAATTAATTAATTAATCCAATCATACCTTCTATTATCCTTCTTCATTGGTTTCTGCAAACCATCTTCTGTTGGCGAGCGCTTTCGGACATTGTCCATCTTCTGGCCCTATACATGCGTTCACTGTCAGTGTCTGTATTCAACAACTTATTCATTGGTGGTGAAAATAACCTTTTAAATTAAATCCAACCTGATATAATAATGTCAAGTGAGTTAGTAACAATGAAAATTGACGATTTCATACAATTTTTTTCTCAATTTTTTATAATGGACACTGATTAGTATTTAAAAATTCTACTGGGACTTTATATATTTACGTTAAATTTAACATAGATATAAATAAGTGATTAATTTTATATTAATTTCCGAAAAGGTCAGTATGAAAGTAAATGTTCATATCACAGACCGGATGAGGAGCATTGGTGTACACGATCAGGCTGTCAAGTGATATACGTTCTTCTGAATTTATATTTTATAAAAATTTTATATTNACACCCATTGTAAATGTGTAGTGCTATGTCATATTATAGTGTATTTTCGGTTTAATTAAACAATACTTTAAGGGAATAAATCTATTTTATTTATACTTTTACATTTTTCAAAAATAAAAATAAAAATTGTTTTGCCCTCGAAACTATGTATTATTAATAAAAAAATTTTAAAAGAAAGAATATTAGAAAATTTCATTTTAAACTCTTTAAGATCCATAAATGCCAGTTTGTGGCTGTCAATGGCCTGGAACCTTTTTCGGGGACATAGTGTAATCGCCTAATAACCCACATGTTCAAGAACTTTTGATGAAAAATGTTTATTATGAGTTACGGATCCAGGTTGTAAGAACAAATAAATTGTTTACCCATGTTAGTCCATCTTTTATGGAGTATAAGAAATGTGCTTAGTCCATGAAGCTCTTGGGTGACAGACTTTAGTTATATTTATTATATTCAGTTAGTATATCGCTTAAGAATTGCTTAAATACAATGCAGCCTTAATCTCGCAAAGTCAATACACTCTAATATCTCACAGACGAGTTTTTAAAATTTCTAAGCACTGATCCAGATGGACACCCTGTACTTCGTGCTTCATCTGATCTCTTTCATTTTGTCGTAGAAATGAGCAGACTCAAGGTTATCTCCGCTATTTTGCATCTTTAAATTATTTTATTTTAAAAAATTGAAGACATTCTTCAGAAAATTTCAGATAACAGAACTGACTTACCATTTGGGTAAAATGGTGACTTCCAGTTTCAGTAAGTGGTCACTTTCAGAGTAGAAAGAAAAACTGTGGCAGATATCCTACTCCCTCGCATTTTTCTAAACAATCTAAAAACACTTTTTAAGTATTTATGAATATTATTCAATTGTGTTTTCATACAGTATTAAGATGCGGTAGAAGAGGAACATTTAACTAATAATAAGCATATATTAAGATTTATCAGCGATAATTTAGTCTTTGGCCCGTGGTAGAATGGCAGATTTGAGAGAATCATCGAGGAAAATTTGTAGGGAAAGCTAGCTATTATTTCTTCTTGGTATTATATGACCATGGAGCTCTGGTATAATAAATTAATAAAGAGTACTTCGTAGCATATTATTTACTTAATTGTTTCCCATCTTTATAATTAGTTGAGCCAGTGATCCCCCTCTCCGTTCTCTAATTTCAGTCTGAACAACCCGAACTCTATTCTGTAATTCTTCAGCTTTATGCTGCTAGCTTGGTTAGACAATGCGCAAATACGTCTAATTACAACTCCGAGGCTTTAACAATATAGACAACATGACTTTAACTTGAATTATGTAGGAGTAAACATGTCCACGGAATACTGACTTGAGACCCTACCTAGAAGAGAAGCCCAAAATCTTTATGGGATACTGTATGCAGAATAACCTGGGACAGTCGTCAATCCAAAAAGAATGGCCTGAAACTTATGAAATACAAGTCAAATACCTGAAGAGGGGCGCCAGGGTAGCTCAGCGGATCCGTACGGGTCTCGCAATCCTGACGCCGCGGGTTCAAATCCCGCCCAGGTCAATCTTTTATTTATAATATAGAAGCTTGACCTGAGCCATGGGTGTTTAGAATGGGGTGGCAACCTGTAGATAGCCCCTCCCTCCAATGACCCTAAGTGGTTGCAAGGGAGGCTAACCCAGCAAAAAAAAAAAAAAAAAAAATACCTGAAGAGTTTTACTTCCTGCTGATGAACTAACTTTCTACCCCTCCTAAGTAACCAGATATCTTAGATATTACTACTGCTAAAGAAATTATTTTCCTATTACGTGCCTATCGAATTAAAGTCAAATAATATTCCAGTCCTAAAGTTCTGACAAGAATTTTTAGCTTTTCATCAGCCATGGTGAAATCAATGAAAGACATAATTAATGGGATACCTTTAAAATTTTCGGTATATATATATGTTAAACCCCCACAAACAACTAATACCATTAATCGAATAAAATCGGTATCTAGTGGGAGTTTCACGAGTAGAGGTTATAATCTCTGTTGAAGTCATTCTTTTTTTTTTTTTTTTGCTGTGTTAGCCTCCCTTGCAACCACTTAGGGTCATTGGAGGGAGGGGCTATCTACAGGTTGCCACCCCATTTTAAACACCCATGGCTCAGGTCAAGCTTCCATTTATAAATAAAAGATTGGCCTGGGCGGGATTTGAACCCGCGGCGTCAGAATTGCGAGACCCGTACGGATCCCCTTAGCTAGCCTGGCGCCCTTATATTGAAGTCATTCAACATTTCTTTTTATTTGAATCCTGAAATTATCAAACTTAATTATCTTCCTTTTATTATTTTTATTTTAAATATGAAAAACTTAATATTATTTTAGTTCCATATATGAAGTTCCATAAATCATTTTTAATTATGATTATAATTGTAAATAATAAGTTTTGAGTTTTATTTTGATTTGGTTCTATAAATGTACCTGAGTAGTGATTAAACTGTTTTCTAATTGAACTATAATCCAACGAATATAAACAAGGAGAGAAAAAGGTAGGTCATATGGGGGAGAGAAGGAATTTTTTGTTGTTGTTCAAATACTCCTAAACTTATCAGTTAAGCTTTGTCCATTGACGTGATAGCACCAATACTTTTACTGTACTGTTATAGTGATATCCGCTATTTCCCTATCGGAGACATTTCAAGTTTATTGAACATTTTATTTTCTTGAAATAGCGAAATTTGATTGTTTATTTATTTTTTAATGATTTAATATTATCATTACGGAAGAGTGCTTATCAATATTACGCTAGTAATCCAACAATTAGCGTACTGCCAACATCTCGCTTTGGCCGACGCTGCCTGCACACATGTCTTTGACTGTCGGCCGGCCTTATCAGTTTAACTAGACGACGACGGATGACGATCAATTTTTCTTCACAGAGGCAACGATGGACGACAAAGTTTTCTTCTTCACCCGGATTCGACGCAGTTTGTTATTTTCAACAATCTTATATTATGTGAGCTCACAATCAGGTCAAACCTATTATTATTTATTCCTTCTGTCTCTCCTTCGTACAACAACGAATTTTCTAAAAAGTTGTGGTCAAATTAAAAAATTAGGATTACAAACTATTTATGTTTATTTCTAATGAAGGCCATTTTTTCCAAGCATTCGTGAAACATTGGTTTTTACGAAACAAGGAAGAAGCTTTATTTCAATTTTTATTCTTACATGTAAATGTTTACATGTTTTGAATTAGAACTTTTGTTTATTTTGATATTTTCGAATAAGACATAAGACTGTTGTTTGGATTAATTTTATTATTCTTTTGTAATTCCCTTGAATACGATATTTTGCTATTTGTTAAACTAATGCCAATAAACCATTTTCATTGTAAACCTATAAATTTTGTTCTTATTTAATGAAACATGAACATTTTTCTTGCTTCCTTTTTTTTATAAACAATTTGCAAATAGTTTATAAACATTTGATTTATGCTATGACAATATTATCGTGGTGCTAATTCAGAAGTCACAATCAATTTTGGAAAATTCATTATTACATACACTTTTGCAACCAGGCCCGGAATTTTACTTAGTGTATGAGGATTTCTACCCCTGGTTCAGCCTCCACACGCACCAATCTCTTTATTATGTTTTTCTATTGTTAGATAAACAAATAAAAATTTGATTGAAATAGATATATTTACAATTAATACTTATTTTGTCTTACTATATAAATCCATACCGGTCAATATGGTACCAACAGCAGATGTCAATATATATATCTTCTCGAGTAGGTTCAGAGTACAACTCATTAGCCTTCTCGCAGTGTTGTGTTGTTGATATGTTACGAACTAATGTATTTAAGTTGCCTTGAAATTTGTTATGAATGCGAGTGTAGAGAAGTTTGTATTGTGTGGATGTTGAGGTCTGTGTTTAGTGTGTGGTATGAGATGTATTTGGGTGCGTTTACAACAAGACGAAGAATTGTAAACTGTTGAACCTGAATGTGATTTATATTAGATTTTTTTTGGTTAACCTTAAATTTTATTTCCATTTGACTAAATAGGTATAAACAGGTAAGTGTATATATATTCAGTTTTTGTTTAATGTTGAGTTAGGATTTTGGGTGTATGAGAGAGTATAGTGTTTTAATGCGCTTTGGGATCTTGCGTAGAGGCCCTATGTATGTAGTGACTAGTAGAATCTCTTGATTGTTAATGTGGATTGGTGGGCATGTGTGTTTCCTGAGAGTGAATGTGATGTGTTGTGTGTAGTTGAGCTGCATCTTCCAGGTGGCACACCATTCCCAGGCTTTGTGTAGATGTTCTTGATGAATAAGTGATGCTTGTATGTGAGATGCGCGTGACGCTAGTAAGAATGCGTCGTCTGCAAATGATGCTAAAATTTGTGAGGATCTGTTGGTATATCGTGGGTATAAAAAATATTAAGAAGCTTTGCCAATATTGAACCCTGAGGCTCTTCGCCTAGAGCAGCCGGTAGACTAGATAGCGCTGAACCTACTCTGACGACGAATGAATCAGTTTGCCTCCAGTTTCATGACACTAGGACACACCGGACCTCCACATCTATCTGACGAGGAAAGACCTGTCCTCTAAGAAGGATAGAATAATCAGCAGCTGTGTCCAGCTAGAATAAAATTTTTTTGGTAGTGTTACCCGTGATGACTTCCAAAGTTTTAGACCAAGCAACTTCCAAAAAAAAAAAAAAAAATCCTTATACCAGGTGGCACATGAGGAATTCTGCTACACCTGTCTTACTTCCCTACGTCCATCTGAGAACCGTCGAGAATAGTGGTCAATCTCTTTGCCTTTCTCGTTGGTCATTGAGACACATTCTCGTGTAAATAATTGCCACATTTTGAGGATTTTTTTTTTTTTTAACCTTTTGGCCAGCCCGTCTTTTGGTTGTAACCAAAACTTCTGCTTCGGCTTACCATGATGATATTCACTGGTTCCTAGTTAGGATCATTTATATCTCCTTGAGGCCTTAATGACGTAGACCTGTTTTAGCTTTTTCTAAGTTTAAGTTAAGATCTACTTTCAAACCGTCTCAATTTCGAATCCACCAACAGTTCACCATGCAGATCACCCCACTCACACGTACTGGCTAGACTGTGGAGATCGGTGATAAACTTTTCAGCAGGATCATTCCCTCGGCGGGCTCTCGGAAATTTTGCTCGTCCATAGATGTTGCGTTTCAGGATAAAATGTTTATCAAAATTGAAAAATTACCTCTTCCAGCTTCGTGCTTTAGGATTAAATGAGGCGAAAATTTCTTCAGCTCTGTTAACAATCTGATAAATTAATAAGTCGATTTATCGATCATTGGAAGCCTTATCGAGTCCACTTGCATGTCTGTATCCCTGAAAACAAATTTTTCCAACTCGGCCTGTCCATCGGATTTAAATTGAATGATTCGGGCGACTGTGCCGACAGTGTAACATTCAGATTGTCATTTGTGTAACATGTATCATTATCATTATTTCGGTTTGTTATGTGTTGAATCATTTGAGTCTTTATTGAGAGGATCATCCTTGGTATTCGACATTTCCTCTCGTGTTAAACTTAACGTGGATACTAAGGACGTTAGTCGAACTTAGTAATTCCAGCTGAGTACTGCATACGTTTAAAAAAAATACATTTTAGTTCGTCTATAGCTAACACCATGTTTTATAATTTTTTTTAAATAATAGAACACTGATCACTTAGACGGACTAGTTTATGGTGGAACTGCGCAAATTATTCGCACTTCCCATACTCATTATTTAATACCCTACATTCCCACAGATTCTCTTCAATCTACTTCAATGTCCATCCTAACATTCACATCTCCAAGTGCCCTATCTGCAGTGTCCTACCCTCCTAACAAATCCATCATCTCAAATCAGCTCCAAGAATACTTCAAATCCTAAGGTTTCCGTTTCACTACTTTATAATGCGAAACGCCCGCCGCAGAGGTATGGCGCTGTTTTCTCTCGCAATCTTTCGTCTCCTACATACTGGCCCACTGATGTAAACCATCTTCCTGATATGCTAGATTTTTTGCATTTGTATAAATCGTATTCCCTTCCATCCGTAAAAGCATTAAATAAACTTTCATATGACCACAACCCTGTCCTCCTTACACTAACTCTCACACCCATCCCTAGAAAATTGCCACCAACCTTAATAAATGGTCCCATTGACTGACTATTTTTTAGAACTCTGCTAGAAGAGTCGCTTGACCATGAAATCTCCTTGAAAACCGCTGAAGAGCTGGATGATGGTGTCAGTTTTTTACTGTTAAGATTCAGCAATGCCTTTGGAAGGCAAAGTTAAACCTACCAGCACTGGCGATGCTCTAAATTCAGCTGTGCCCCTACCTGATGCCATTAAAATCTCATACTAAGCGTCAAGCTCGAGTCCTGTTCCTGAGGTGCAGGCATCCCTCAGATCGTTGGGAGTTCAACCAGCTATCCCGTCTCGAAAAACAAAAACTAGGTGCTTTATGAAATAAGGAATTTAATGCCCACCTGTCTAGCCTCTCAGCAGCAGACACCCCTCTGGACTGCTACTCGTAGGATTCTAAAATATGAACCTTCTGCCCCCTTGTGTCGAGAAGATGGTTCCTGGGCCTCTTCCGACAAAGACAAAGCCCAAATATTTGCCAAGCATCTAAAACAAACATTTACTCCTCATCAAGATCCCCATGATTTGTCCGATAATGCAGAGGTTAAGGAGTCACTGGACACACCATTACCAATGTCCTTACTAATTAAGGCAGTAACACCTTCTGAGTTCAAGTACATTATCAACCATCTGCCTAAGTACAAAGTACCCGGCTATGAGCTTATCACTTAACTAATAGTTCGAATTCTAGTCCAAAAAGCAATTGTCTTCCTGGCTTACCTCTATAATTTTGTCCTTTGAACCAACCACTTTCTACTTCTCAGGAAATTTTCTGAAATAATCCTGTTTCCCAAACCAGATAAACCTGCTTCTAACACATTATCCTATTGACCAATTAGCCTTCTTTCTTTACTTTCCAAGGTATTTGAGAAAGTTCTTCTGAAACAAATGATACCTATAATAACTTCCTTAAATATTCTTCCTAATCATCAGTTTGGCTTCCAATCCAAATCCATCATTCTACCATCCACTAAGTGTTTCTCGTTGTAGATTTCATTCTCTCTTTCCTCGAGGGAAAATAATTTTGTCCTCGTGGATTCTTAGATGTCACTCAAGCATTTGACTGAGTATGGCATCCTGGTTTATTATATAAGCTCAAGTCAATATTTTCAAGCACCATCTACCTTCTTCTTAAAATCAAGCAACAAGAACTCAACAGACGCCATGGTTTCTTTTACAGCCTTATAAATAGGCGTTCACAGCTCATAATAGAAAACAAACTGACCATCACAAGACCATAATACGACCAATCTGGATATATAGTGCCGAACTGTGGGGTACCACTAAGCCTTCCAATGTCCAACAACTGCAATCCTTTCAGTCAAAAATGCTCAGAATAATTGCTAACGCTCCATATTATGTGTACAACTTTGCCTTTTATCACGACTTTAATATTCCTTTCATCCAAGATCTCGTCTCCACCCACTTCAAGCTCTTCCATAGTAAACTCCAATTTCATCTCAATCCATATGCCCAATCCCTATCGTCCAGACTCCAATTCTTTCAATCCTCCCCAGTGACTTAAAAGAAGATGGCCTCGCAACCAGAGAGCCTTAATACCTAAATGTATTAGGAGTCGCTTCTCCCTGCACAGTGTAGTTCACTTATTTATTTTATTGTTATTTTTAATATTTTTTAAAAATTATAAATGTAATTTCTCTGTCATCAAATTACAAAATGTTAATAACAGAATGTAATAAATTAAGATTTATTAATTTTTAAAAAATAGAACAACAGTTTATTAAATTCAAAACATATCTGTTTAAACAATTCCACATGTCCTAACAAGTACTTCAATCAAAAACACTGTACAATCACCACCTCCCCCATTCTGGGTAACACCACAGAATGTAACTTTTTACCCCCAGATCAATAGAGAAAATTTATTTTAGCAATCTTCAGGGAGTGCCTACTAGCTTGAAAATGGAGATTTGCAAAGTATCAGCTCAACTTGAAAACTTTAGGCCATGCCTGATTGAGGTTAAAGTTATGAAAATCTAAGATCTTTGGCAAAAATATTTACACTTGACTTTAGTAAAACCAGAAGATTTAGGGGATTTTATCACTTTTCAGAACAGTTCGCGATGCATACCCTAAGAAGTTACTTTTCATTCTAAGGCCTATAAACATCACAAACTTCAATTCTATCTGTCTTCCAAATTTTGTTCTTGGTATTTTTCATTTTGTATTTATTACATTTACATTTATTACTGTTTACAATATCATAGCTCGACATTCCATACTACTGTGCATATTCATCAGGCTTTTCCTTATTCTCTTTTCGCTTGCAGAAAGTCAGTATAATTGCACTAATGCTGTAGAATTTGTTTCACATTTTCTCATGCTCTTTAAAGATCAGGTTTATATATCTTCAAAGAAAATGAGGAGTAATAGGTTAATTATTTTGCCTAGATTCAGAGACTCGATAAAATTTATAAAAAGAAAAAACTCTCTATTCTCACTATTCACCTACCATAGATCACCTATGCAGTAAATTTTCAAAATCCTTATTACAGGACTAATGGGAATAGCTTGATATCTGTAGGGGATCTCTTGACGATTTGATCTGTTGCAGGTGGTCAACTTTTGCATTATTATCACTTATAAGTAATTATTTAAGTAAATTAGTGGCTTTTTAATGAAAATAATATATATTTCTGAGCAAAATTTAAATTTAATGTTCAGAAATAGCAGAGGGATTCTTCTCTAATCATTGGAGCCAGGACAATTTAGTTTGTGGCAAAGAAGAGTAGTTCAACTTAACTACAACTGAGAATATTAAGCAGATGCAGTTAATAAACAGTGTATTCACATTGTTCCGACACCAACCATTGTTCTGTATGATAACATGTATTACACACTAAAAGCAATCATTCAAGTTGATTGCTGGTGGGGCTTCACTAATCTAAAAATACATGGAATTGATACAACTTTGATGGATGCTTGATAATGAGATCACTTAGAAATATAGATATTATGCCAGGTGACAGTTTAGTTGAATTTAGAGACGACAGAATGATATATTTTTCATGGCTCAAGAAACATATTGAAGAATCAAGGGTACCTAGCTAACCAGAACAGAACGTTAGGCTAAAACTAGATGTTGCCTATAAAAAAATAATTTCAGTAAAATTCTTTTGAAAATTTTATTTACATTATGAATTTTGTTTGCACCCTCCAAGTTTCATCAACTTCTACGGAAAACATCATATTCATAAATAAAAAAAATATACTCTTCATAAATTATTAAACAAATTAAGACAAACAAAACAGAGAAAGTTTTTTCTGTAGCTTAATAAATAAAAGAAAAATATATCTTAAAAAAATAAATGTCTCACAAAATTTAATACTTAATATTAAATTAACAATCACACAGATGATCTTTTAATATTTATTTATAAACTTTATCACAAAAATTCATATAGAAAGAAAATATATTTTATTGGTTCACTTTAAATTGCAGTGAGATGTATGAAAATCATTAATGCATTACTTAGCATTTAAATTTAGATATTGATAAAATCTTTTTAAAAATTATTTAAAAAATATCTAAAAAGTTTTTCCTAAAATAAAACAAAAACTAAATGTTAGTTCCAAATACCCTTGTAGGTACCTGGTAAAAATAACATAAATAATTAAAAATATTCTTAATATGATTTATGAATTTCCAATTTTTAATACGCATAGGGACTTCAAGTTAATGAAATTTCTGAATTTGTTAGCCAATAAATCTGAATACAAAACTCAAAATAAAATGAATAAAAATTTTTTTTAAATTGGACAAATGTTTTATATTATATGATATCTTTAAATATTTCTTTTAAAATATATGCAACATAAAGTCAACATTCCGATATGGAAAATCAATTTAAAAATTGATGATTGCTGGTATGCTTTTGTTTCAAATGAGGAAAGAGACGAGTATTTGAAAGTTTATCAATTTTTAGAACACTTACAATTTTAATAATTTTATACATATATTTTTAAAAAATATTCAAAACTTACATTTATAATATAAACACATTATATACATATGATAAACAATGCATAATAAACGATGTTTTAGTGTCATAAAGACAAAATTTTAATTACAATTAATAAAAATATCACTTAGCAAAAAATAAAAAGGTTTTAGTGACCACACTTGATACGGCTAAAACTTCGTCAATTAGGAGGGAGAGAGAATAGATTCATTAAACTAACAACTTGAGCATAAAAAATTGAGTTAAGCTTTGGCAAACAGCTTGCAACATTTTCCATGATCCCAGTAATCAGGATGCCACCATGGTATAAGCTGTGGACGCTGTTGAAACTCCAAGTTCAAAACTAAGGTCCCAATGTCTGTTGGTTTTCTGGAAAGAGGAGCTGAAGAAAAATGAAGAGTTGCCAGTTTCAAAGAAATTGTAGCTTTCTTCAACCTCATGCCCATTACATTTGGAAGGGCTACGTATTCCTTTCCAATAAACTAGAGAACAAAAAAAATGTAATATGTAATAAGTTTATCTCTACTTACAAAATAATGGTGCTTGAGTATAATAATTTTTACCATAATATCTTTCAAATGGATGATGAACTTAGCTAGCAGCAAAACAGAAGTTGCTATTGTAAACTTATTACTTAATGACTACATGTGGTTGAATCAACCCCCCCCCAGATNCCTCACAAATCACGTTGTCTCAAACGAGAACTGAATATAGAACCTTTGTCAGGCCTCGTTAAAGTGAAATTTACACACTTGGGGATAAACAAATTACTTCCAATCCCTTTCAAAGGTCCCTTGTTGAATGCTAAAGGCATTTTATTAGTTTATCAAGTGAAATATCAATGAAAATAACTATTTTATTTTAATTAAATACTAATAAGCACCTTTAGTAGTACTTTTCGTGCTACAAATAATTAAAATTTTTTTTTTTCGAAATTCGCATTTATGTTCTCTATAAATTACGGATATAATATTAGTGTGTGTGTTTTCAGTATGCAAGTTATGTCCATTTTATACTTACAAATATAGTCATGGTTCAGATTCGGATAGGGAAAGTTTAAAAAAACAAAAGTTTTTTGTGCTATTTAATTCCAATAAAATTTTAACAATGTTTAGTGCAAGGGAAAAGAATAAAAATCTAACTGTTCCAGCCAGGACTCGTACTTGAATCTCCTGCTATCCGGGCCGGTGTATTTACCATTTATGCTATCAGGACAAGTCTGATAAGCTATTAAATTGCCTGCACTAGTGTCGAGAGTCTAACCTCTAACGTCGACGAGAATATCGTCTTATGCTCGGAGGAGCTGACATTGTCAAGCTGTTTAAGTGACTCTCGTTATTTACTTTTAAATTTTAATTTTATAATTTTTTTTGTGGTATATAATCCCACATAAAGTTTAACAATTTTTAGTGCAAGGGAACAGTACTGTCCTGGCTGGGACAGTTAGATTTTTTATTCTGTTCCCTTGCACTAAAAATTGTTAAAAATAGAAGAGTTCAATAGTATTTAAAATAATTAAAATAAAGGATAGTACCAAATATTTGTATTATTATATTTTTGATATAAAATAAAATTAATGATCAAAGTGTAGTCCATTGTTATCTACCAACATTAGCCATCTGCTAGCCAATTGCTAAATCCTACACAGATACCATTTCTTGTGATGGCTATCAAAGAACTCTTGAACCACAATTTCAACTTTTGCAAAATTATCAATTTTTTCCTTGTAGAAAATAGGTCAAGGATCGAAAGAAGTAGTAAATCTGGGTGCAAGGTCTGGACTATGTGGTGGGTGAGGGAGGAGTTCAAACCAATTAAGTTCTTTAAACTTTTCTTCTATGGGCATTGTAAGGACGAACATTACCTAGTTGGAATATAACTCATATTGGGCTGATTAAAGAATAATAATGCTCAGACAAATTTGCATACACTCTTTCTAGTTGTTAGTAGTAAAATTCAGAATTCATAGAGTATCCATTAATAACATCTAAATAGTATTTTTCTTTCCCTAATGATTAGTCCCCTTATGGCGACCTAGAACTCTTTCAAAAGGCAGATGACCTTGGAATTGCACAAGCAGTGAGCAACCTCAGACTTATCCCCTGCCAGCTTTAACTGTTACATCTGCAATTTAAATCACTTCCATATCTTAGTTACTATTTATCTATTTTGACAAGAGCTTCTCCTCATACTTTGTCTACCCTCACATGCTCTTTAAAATACTTTCCTATCAATTTTTATTTTAAAAACATTTTTTTAGTTTTAATTAATGGCTGTTCTATTTCTGATTTCTTCTCAAGGGGTAATTCTATCAATAGCCCTGAAGATAGATTATAATTCAACATTAAGAAAAATAGTGGTTTTTTCTAATCAAAATTTGATCTGATCCCCTTAAATTGTTACCTTCAGAGATAATATCCACATCTAAAATAAAAATGATTCTAAATTAATTATTGTATCTGGTCTTACATTGAGATTCCTACTCCATATTTTTTTTAAACACATTTTTAATAGATTAAACATATTCAGAATAACTCAATATAGTCAGTATAAAGCTCCTAAATTTCTTTTTTATATTTTTGATTAATATTTAAAAATAAGTTTTTTTTTAAATAATTGTTATTGAAACGGGTCTTATTTTAGGTGTTTTCCTTAATAGCCACTAACAGAGAGTGTGATAAAATAGTTTCAAAGGCTAAACATTGAGGAAAATAATTCGATATTGTTCGATGTAATTAAAAATAATTCAATAGCACAAAATTATCTAAATAATATAATTAAAATTAACAATATTTTGCATACACTACTGCA
>KZ807050.1:694747-705338 GCA_000696205.2 Oncopeltus fasciatus
TCGATATATGTATGTATATTTAATCATTATGCTTTTTATAAAGGCAGCTATCAATAGCAGTCCGATTTAGAATGTATATTATTTTTTATATAAAATAATGGGTTTATATAATCTTAGCTGCCTTAAGGTCTATTATTAATATAGTTTTAAACTAGTATTCATAGTCAACTGTCTTTAAGGCCGAAAAATAAGGGGATACAAATATGAAATGTAAGAATTTTGTTCGGGCAATATTTTTAGCTTTTCCTAACTAGTACCTCAAAAAATTTATCCCGAATGATGAAATAGTACCAATGCGAACAGCCTGATTTCCATGTGGAAAGTGTCCTATAATATAAAGAAATAAAGTAACTAAGGAATAAAATGAAAGAATATAAATATTTTTTAAAAGTTATTAATGTACATTTTAGCTATTATAATAAAATTTTTGTGTACCGCCCCTTGGACCTTCGCTCTCTTTTTCTCATTCATAGGCGATATCGAGGGCCATGGTAGGGTATTGTAACCAACCGGAGTTGTCATACTCTCAGTTGCATCATTCTTCGTTTGATTACCCTCATCCATGTAATTCTGTGTTTGTCTTATAAAGGATACCGTTATGAAATATTAGTTTGACTAGCATTATCCTAAAAACCATTTGAAATAATAACAGTGTTCTTTTCCTACATTCCCTTAACAAGAGTGAAGTCTTCTGAATCCCCAAATTAATCTCTACAATCATTTATGAAATATATTCTAGAATAAAAAATAAAAAATATTATATAAGGATTATAGCATATGTCTTACCATATGAGAGGCTCCAGAATTGCCTGTATTTTTATGTGAATATCCTGTCATATATGTTGTATTCCCACCCCAAATGAAATTCAATATTCTGTTTTTTAAAAGCTCATAACATAACTTTAGAATTCCTGTATAGATTATTTACCATTTATGTTCATGTTATATCCCTTTATATTGTATGCCTACCTAATATTCATTAAAATCTTTTAAATCTTATAATCAATTCACAATAGTTAAAATAATGGAAAATTCTTTACGTACGTAATAGACTTTTTTTCTCAAAATACTAACACTGTGAACTTTTTTTTTTTTATCTAAAGTAATTGACTCAGCAAAATTTAATGTTGTAATTTTCCACTTTTCTGTGATAAAAAAAAATGCACTTTCGTTCATGCATTCGATTGTTGATTGTAACTCAAGTAGTCCTACTACGGGCCTAAACAGAGACCTATGTACACTACTTGGTGGCACTGCTTGGCCTGAGCATGCTCAAGTACTGACTCAGAAGTGAGTGCCCTTAGTATGCCGCAAGTGTCACTGGTACATGACTTGAATGAAATATAGTTATTAACATTATATATTTTATCGAGGCCTTTTTACTGGACGCTATTCGAGGAATAGTTAAGGCTCTGAATGGCAAGAGCCTGTCAGGAACTACCTAGTATAGCAGATTTCCTATTTATGATCAAAGGTGTTTTGATATTTTAAAATTGATGAGGCTCGCTTAATTATTAAATATCATTCTAAATCATACTGGTTTTTTTTTTTTTTTTTTTTTTTTTTTTTTTTTTTTTTTTTTTTTTTTTTTTTTTTTTNTTCATTAGGCCCCACCGAATTACTAACATATAGTGATACTACACCATTTTTAAACTCCTATATTGTATATTGGAAGGCAAAATCAATTATAAGTAATTGAATAAGCTACTCAACTATTGAAAAAATAAAACTCTAGGACATTCTACAGACTAACTATTTTATCTATCAACAATGTTCTGCCTAATGTTTTTTTGTTTTTCTTTTAAATAGGGTAGCTGGAAATCCCAATAGACACCTACATGTAGGTAGTGTGACTGAAACCCACTAAAACCACCTCTCTTTGCAACAACTGAGCTGGCCCAACAAGTTCCTCTTCTCTCACATATGTACCAGGGTACTGGGGCATAGCCCATTGGCTAGTCACCCGGTTATCCTGCTATCCATTTATCAGTCACCAAGATTCTATCTAATGAATATGACTTGCTTTCCTGTAAAAAATATACTACAAATTAAAAAAAAAATAATATAAAAAAATTAATTAGCCTATATTTTGCTTAATGGAGAAGCTGCCCAATGGCAGTACTCTTAAATAACTATTTACAAAATTTAAAACTGTTTGTTTTGTTCCTTTCCTGTAATTGTTATTAGGAAGTGTTGGCAATGAGGAGGTCTCGCGGCCATTTCCTATTCAGGCGACGTGGTGGATTATCAGGATGGGTCATACTGGATAGAGTTTGGGCTAAAGGATTGGGATGCATGGAAAGGTCAGAGTGGAATTTATTAAAACGGGTTGTGATAACGTCTTTTACAAAAGGGATATCAAGGTCATTGTGGAGTTAGGAGTTGGCAACGTAATAGGGTACATCAACTATCATTCTGAGGATTTTGGATTGGAAGGACTGTATTATTTGGATGTTGAATGTTTTAGCAGTTCCCCACAGTCCGACTCCATAAGTCCAAATAGGTCTCAGTAGAATCTGATAAAGGGTGGGTTTTTTAATCACAGTTAGAGTTGACTTGCGGTTTAACAGCTTGTAAAGTTGTCCAAATCTCCTATTTAGTTCCTGTCTTTTTATTTTTGTGTGTGTGTTCCAGGTTAGTCGAGAGTCAAGATAAAAGCCCAGATACCTGACGCAGTCGGAAGTAGAGATAGGAATATCATTAAAGTAAATTCTGCCAGGTTGTTTCTTCCTTAGTGTGAACGTAACATGACAGCTCAAAAGGAGAGTTTTTTGACACGACATTTTCTCTCGTTTTCTTGATAGACAGCCCTGAAGATGGCTTACAATGTAAGCCGAAAAGTTGGCAGATAATCATTTTTAAAATACACTTTTTTTTTAAATTTGTATTTCATTGGATCTACCTTGACCGAACCCTAACTAAAATCATCTAATAGTAACATGAGAGCATTTTCCCTCGTTGACCTTAATGAGCCAGCGCTGGCACCATCGCTGTATGTCAGTGAGATGTCGTTGGAGATTTGTCCTGACAGTATGTGAGTCGGCATCGCAAGAAAAGATTGCTTGGTCATGAGCAAAGGTTGCTAGGAGTGTGATAGGATGAGAGGGGATATCGGCAGTATACAGGATGTAAAGGATGGGCCCGAGCACACTACCTTGTGAAACTCCTGCCTCCACTTGGTAATATTCGGAGTAATCTAATCCTTGCCGAACCCTGAAGAATCGATCGGTTTGGTAGGATCGAAGGATAAGGTAAGGAGTGCTTGGGAGGATGGATTTTAATTTGAAAAATAGTCCGCGATGCCAGACCCTGTCAAATGCTTGTGATACATTGAGGAATAATAAATTATACGGGCGAAAAATTAAACTAACAAAGTGAAAATATAATCATTGTAAAATCTTAATTTTTTTTATCTTAGGTATTAAAATAACGAATTCAAAGTATGAGGAAAACCTCTCATTTTAACAAAAATAAACTAGTTATATATGCAAGAGGGGAAATGCCGAGCCGTGAGATATAATTTGATTAATGGAGGGGGGTTATTAAAGCTGTCAGACAGAGAGACATTCTGAATTTAGCTTAGACATTTGAGTTGTTTGTGCGTGGGAAGCGGCAGACACCATCATCCAGGCCGACACGCAAACGGCAGCCGAAGTGGAAGTAGCCAGCTGATTAGGGCTCAGGCCAGGTGGTGATGCGGAAAGGCTGGCCTTGTGCGAGGGCGGTTCACACAAATCCAACGAGCAGCTCCCAGCTCGCAACACCTCGCCCTGGCTGAAACGGTAGTTAAGGCATGCCTTAGTCATCGCCCCATGTAGGAGGATCCAACCACTTACGGCTGAGGAAATTCGCTCCGAAACACACCTCGTTTCCCATTAGAGCCCAACATTCCATCTTAATCCTGCTCCTATTACATAAAGCCATTCCTTTAGGTACAACTCCTATATAACTGATGTATGATATCGTTTTCCTTTTGAATGGTAAGAGATTCATTGGATAAATGATATATCTATAAAGCAATTATGTGATTATAATTGGAAATGACACAATTAATTATAAGGTTTTGAAAATGTTATTAAAGAAATCATTTCGCTTCCCTAACTTCTGTTGCTCTTGCCTAAAATAAATCTCGCTTCCCCCCCTCCCACCACCTTTACCATAAAAATCTGATGACATTGACACGGAACGGTGAACGGAAGGTACACTACACCCACGTTGCTGGTACAATTTGTAGGAATAGTAGGCTGAAAGTAGCGAGACGTGCGAAGGCTTAGTGGTGGGATCAAGGGATGTAGGGCGAAGGGAGGATTCTACGAGAGGTAGAGAGGCCAGAATCCAAGTGTGGGATACAGGGCTCTTCTCAACCATACGCCCATTTGTGGAGGGAGAGGGAAGGCTCTTTGGCTTTTAGTCTAATCTGCAGAGCAGGCTTTACGTCCGCTCCGCACTTATAAAGTATCTTTCATAAACTTGGAATATTTTGTACATCAACAGGTACTTTTACATTATTTTTTTTATATTAGGTATATATATTTTTTTATATTTTCACAAACTTTAAGAAAAATACGATACACAATATGAAGAAAAATACACTTTTTTCTTTTCAAATTTCCCTCCGGTTATTCCTGCTCATCAAAACGATGCCCTATTGTCGATGGTCAGAAATTACAACTATCTAAAACTGTTATATTAGTACCGTACATGCCAGAATGACAATAGAGTACATGTGTTGTCCACCTATTCCAACAGAACAATCAAAATTTCTCGTTTTTCTAAGGAAAAAAATAATTTTAAAAACATTCATGAATAATTTCTAAAGCAATAATAATGACTCCTATTCTGAAAAAAAAAAAAATAAATAAAAAGCAAAAAGTATCCATCTCTGTAATATTTCATCATGTCAACACTTAAAGGAGTGATTTTGCCATAACAACATCGGATCAACCTCAATATAAAGGGAAAATGTACGAACACTGTCATGGAGGAAAGGGTCGAACATAATATCTAAACTCCGGCTACGAATTGTTTAAGGAAGTTTTGGTATCTCATTGCCTGCTCAGAATAACTCATTGTTTTTCCCAATGTGTCTATTCACTATTCCTCATGAGTCAGAAAATATCCTACTGTTGTTCGCTCCGGGCATCCCTAAATACTAGGCTCTTATCTAGGGACGAACGTTTTCAACAGATGAACTACACTAAAATTGGAAACATTTCATAAAAATCTAGTTAAAGTTGTTTTTTGGGTTATTGAATTCGAAGGAAGCATGAAAGAAGCACACCTTTTTTTTGCAGTTTGAATGATGGGTGGGTTTTAAGGAATTAAGTTCCTTTTTTTATCTATTAAATCTTTAATTTATATTTCTCTTGTTAGTGCTTTCGATGTCTGTAATGATTATAATTTTTTTTCCAAATGCTTCAGCGTGAATTCATTCTTTCCTGAGTTGTATCACATGAATGAAAAAAGAAGGTACGTAGTCTTAATCGCCTATTGTTGTATATTTTCTTGTTAACAGACCCAATTTAGCGACTGCCCCGAATCATCCATTTTTGACATTACGATATACATAAATATTACATAATCGTTAGTTCCTTTATCATTGATTTTTTTTTCTCTCGTTTTCGGCATCCTCACGATGCCCAATCACAAAAGGAGTGATGTGCGTCTCTCGCCCGCTATGTTTTGCTCAAGGTGGTGATCTTAAAAATTATTAATAAAAAAATTAATCAAGTATGTTTCAGCACCCGGCTCCCCTGCTGAAAAATTTGCCTGCGGGCGGAGCAGCTTACTGGGGATGCAGATAGCGCATAAAATAGAAGAACATTTGTCTATTTTAAAGCACACTCACAATGTTTACTTTTTAAAATAAGAATAACTAGTTTGGTTACAGTTTGTTAGTAAATTATTATTATTTATTATTATCTTCATTTTATCATCTAAATATAACAAAGATGTCTAGTTTTCAGTGCTAGTTGCCATTTCTGATTTGCTGATTTTTTTTAAATGTTTGGGTCCCACTTTCATCTTTTGTACATTTGACTAGCATTGCGCTATAAGCGATGCACTTTGACTAGTGTACTGCTTTGCATTGGTTTGTTGTGGTTAAACAAGAATCTTGAGCAGTGGTAGCTTTCAAAAGCATAATAGTACTAGTTTATTTAAAATAGTGCTACTTTATTAAACATAACCTACTACTGCATGTTAGTACTTTATTTTCAAATGGAGAGTTTTTTTTTTATTAGATGATTTTAGTTGGGGTTCGGTCAGGGTTGATCCAAAAAAAAAAAAAAATCAAATTTAACAAAAGTGTATTTTTTAAAAAGATTATCTGCCAACGTTTCGGCTTACATTGTAAGCCATTTTCAGGTCTGTCTATCATGAAGACAAGTGAGGACGTCCTGTTCCTAAGTTCACGTTTCCATGCTTCTTAGTTAGTACTTTTTATGTAACAATGTATTTTTATTGTTTACTACTGCTCTTAGATAATTATGTTGCTCTTAAAAATTAAACCACATTGAAAAATGTGTAGAATAAAAGGAATTCTTCAGATAAATCGGATTGACATATGACAAAAGACAAAGGTCAAGTTGTCTAAATGCCACCATAGCAATTTGTGACATTTTTCAAAAGAAATTCCTCAGAGAAAATCAAAAGAAACGACCTTCAACAGGTCAGACAATGCCTATCGTTGACGATGAACGATGGAACAAATGTACTTACTTATCATCAATCTATCAATGTACTCCTGGCTTGACTCAAGCATACTTTCTGACCCTGAGCAGTAAATGGATATTTCTCTGTGTGCAGGTGCTATCCAAAAATTTTCATTAATAAATCTTTTGTTTCTATTTAACAGAATGTAATAAATTAATAAAAGTTAATAAAAAAAATCTTTATTTGATAACAATAAAAGCTGTTAACTCCCCTAATAACTAGTAATTCGAGTGAATCCTCGTAAATATGGAAGCGGGAAGCGACTTTCACTTTTTATATTTTAACACTGTTCTTACGAAATAATTCCTTCAAGTTGTCACATAGAAATCAGTGTACATTGAGGAATACTCTTTTTGTTAGCATTAAATTTCCTTTAAATTTGTTATTCCACTAAGACCCTTACTGTTGATATTAGAAACAACCATTTTTATTTGCATGGCGTTACATAAAATTCAGTGGCGTAGTGAAAATTGTTTGCTATTGTGTTGCATACCATAATCATAAGTTTCATCTCCCTTTGTGGCAGGAGTGCATCGAATATGATATCTTAAGATGAGTCCACCAGAATAAAAAATTATAATAGCAAATGGAAGAAAAGGGTAGGCCTGAAATATTGATAGTAAATCCTTTACACTGTAAGAATCCGGGAGATGAATGCAAAACGTATAAATAGGCATTAACTTTTAAACAAAAGAGTTAATCAGCCTCCAGACAAGCGAGAGTTCACTGCAAAAGCGAATAATCTACTTCAGCCCTGGATCAAATTATTTATCTTGTGCTCTTGCCAATGTGTAATCGTATTCTGATGTAAACAGTACAGAAACCTCTCGTCTTGTTTATTTTCTGTTCGTTCGACTGTTTTCCCTCGTAGATTTCATGTGAGCCCATTAGCCACACAATCACTCAGAGCGTGTAAGCGGTTTTAAAGAGCTGTGTTTTTTGCGGGCCTCGAAAAAAAAAAAAATATTGCTCTTATGGTTTTTAATGTTTTTTATAGTGCTTATTAAAAAAAAATTAGTTAAATGTTATAGTAAATAATAATTAATTGGTATCTTATGAGGGCCTTTGTTTGTGAACACCATTAGGTCTGACTGTTCAGGTTAGGTTTCGAACCCGTAGCGCATGCTTGAGGGTTGCACTTTAAACTCTTAGACTCAGTCAGCGCCCCCGTACGTCACATTATACAAAACCAGTATCAAATGTGTTGTTTTAATACGGCCGTATTGGTTACTCATTTACGATTCCTAATAATAAGTATGATCATATTGTAAATATTTGTTCCCTAGACTATTTTTACAATCTCAAGTATCCCACTTCTTGAAATTAATAATAATAATTATAAGGGAATTTAACATGTAACCTTTGTTCGGCAAATTATTTTACTTATTCGATTTGAATTTAGTTTTAAGATTTGAAATCGAATAAGAAGGAGGATAGTTTAAATCATAGTCTTTATCTTCGTTATTATATGTGTTACGGAAAAAAATAAACCAGAGTAGAATTAAAATTTAAATTTCTATATTTTATTCTCTGCGAAAGTTTATAGAGTATGCTCAATAAGGATATTATTTAAAAGTGAACCATCATGGTTGAGCTCCCCCCCCCCCCCCCTCTATCACCCCCATTCTGATGTCATCCAACTTCAGGGTTTATAGTTTTTATTTATCATTATTCTTTGGGGCTTTTAAGTCCATTTTATGTGTTCTCATTTGTATCCACCTGGCTTTGATGAAATATGACTTTTTGTATTCCTGTTAGGCTCTCTTTAGAACTGTGAAGAGCAACAAATGATTCTGTATTTTTCAGGAGATGTAATAGTCGAAATCATTAAGAACTACAAGGAATATTCAAAACACAAGATCATATTTCTAGTTCTGTTAAATTAAGAATTATATTAAGCGACCTAAAACATTTTTATTTTTAACTAGAAAAAAGGCTGATCATATACGGTTAAATTTAAGTGATTTTTAATAAGTGTATTAATAGGATTTTCTACTGCCTTCTTTTTAGAGTTTTTAATACATTTAAAGCATGGTTTCTTTACATTATTTTATCATTGATTCTTCTACTCTGTTAACGAAATAATATTTGTTTTTAAATGTGAGTATTGGCTTTATGTTTCAAATGGTACATTAAATATTTTGATTTATTTTTTTAAATATGTGACATTTTAATATTAGTTGACCTTTACTTGTCAACGTATGTGACTATTCTGTTTGCTTATTATTGTATTGTTAACTTTTTAAAAAAATGAAATGAAATTGTTATGGGAGAACGAAATGCACATATAGCTGGAAGATGTATATATAACCTTCATCAATCACTGCTGATAGAGTAATACCTTGAATTTCGTTCATCTCAAATTGAAATTTTTAGTCAATTGAAGGGGCAACAATTTACGACCACTGGCATAAGATATAATCTGAATTATTCACTGAATACTCCTTCAGAATTTGTTATGTAGTCAAGTTTTATATTTATTTATATTTATTTATATATTTATGTTATGTAGTTTCAACCCGTTGAGAACGATTTTACTTTAATAATTGTGTTATTTGTTAGTTTATCTTATCATTCTCTCACAATACTATTTATTTTTGTTTCTTAAAGACCGAATAAATATTTAAAAATTTTCAGTAGGAACGTTTGGACGTGTGAAACAAGGAAAAATACTAAGGGAAATAAGAATACTTGTGACGAAACAGGACGAATCATCCATGATAGACATGATTTTCTTTTTTATACTAAAGAGATTTTTCTTAGTACATTGGTTGAGTTATGAGATGGAAATGTCCGGAAATGGAACATAGTCTTGTTGGGAATAGGGGAATGGAGTCTGCCTTAAAGCGAATTTGTTGCAACTAACATACATATGTAAAAATTGTTCCACTTTATGTTCTTCTCATTGAATAAACCGCATATTTGAATGTTGATATAAGACAAGTTGACAACCGCCTCGTCCTTGGTTTTCACTTAAAGAAGCCCCCTTGTAAAACTCCGTTAAACAGGAGCAGCAGCACATTCTAAACTTTTTTTTTTTTTAACCTGGTGTAAATGAGGAAATTCGTCTGACTCGCAAGAGTGTACAATGACCGTTGAGGGTATGACCACTAGACTTTGCTCTAGTCTGAATAGATGGGAAGAGTGGGGGAAGTGCTCACCGATCGTAGTTACATTCGTGAATTCCCTCCTTAACAAGCCTTTGTTGCCAAAATTTTATTGAAATAATATTTAGAAAATGCAATTTTACATCTAATATGTTACATTAAGTTTTTCATAGCTCTAATAACAACGAGGTTATATCGGTTATAAATTTTTTCTCCCTACTAATTCCGCACCCTTTTTTTATACTACATGTTTCATTATATAAAAAAGTCAAATGTTAGCAATGAAAAGCCTGAATAACGAATTAGGTTTCTACATTTAAAAAAAATGAGACCCCGCCAAATATTTGCAATCTAAATTACATTATATCTTAAATTACATTTAATAATATACGTTTTTACGAAAATGTTATAAAATAACATTTTACAACTATTTTTTATGTACATTTTTTCGTTACTTTAATAATAACTGAGATATTAAGATCCTAATATTTTATCTCTCTAATCTTTTAGCCAATAATCGTACAAAAGTTGGCAAAACGAAGCACAAAACCCGACTTTGGTTTTATCATTTTAAAAATATTGGGCAATCAAACGCGTACAGACGTTACTTATGATCTTTTAAATTTAGGATTCAGTAGCAACTTTTTTGTGCCTACATTTTGTTTCACTTGTTTTTTATTATTTATAAAATAATTAATTATACTTCAATCAATTTAACTTAGCTTTAGAATAATTTTAATGAGCTTATAATAATATGAAAACTGTTAGGA
>KZ807050.1:723819-734854 GCA_000696205.2 Oncopeltus fasciatus
CGTAGATATTATTCTTAGATGATTTTAGTTGGGGTTCGGTCAAGGTAGATCCAAAAAACACAAATTTAAAAAATGTATTTTTTAATGAAGGATTATCTGCCGACGTTTCGGCTTACATTGTTAGCCATCTTCAGGGCTATCATGAAGATGAGAGAGGACGTCCTGTCCCTAAGTTCACATTTCCATGACTCTCTTCATGGAATCTCTTCACAGTCATGGAAATGTGAACTTCGGGACAGGACGTCCTCTCGCATCTTCATGATAGCCCTGAAGATGGCTTACAATGTAAGCCGAAACGTTGGTAGGGTGATATATGCGTTTTCTTATTTAAAAAAAATCTATTTGATACTTGGAAATATGGAGTTTACCGCACATTTATTTTGAATATTCCTTTCCATTTTGAGTGGTATTTGGGCTATCTGTTAAGTATTTCCATTTGTTTTTGAATTCCTTTGTAACATCGTCTTGCAATGCCCTTATCGCTACAGTCGAACTTATAAACAACGATATTCTTAGTCAGAAGAGATAACTGTGCCTCTTGTATAAGATTTTTTTTTCTCAGCTTTCACTGGATTTCATGTCCCATAATAACAGTTCGCTCGAGAAAAGACAATTGTCTTGTTTTCCTGGACTATATACACTTATGGGAGCTAGTTTATGTGGTCCTGCCCATAAAAATACGACTTTCCCCTTTACAGCCTGCGTAAGTTAGATGAGTAAATTTTATTTTATTCAGCTTCCTTTACCTCTTCACCCTTCCCTCATATATATATGTTTTCTACACTTTTATATTAATGGTAGAGAAATCATTGTAAGTGTTAATTTGATTTGTGGGGAGTGGTTAATCAGGGATTCGGTCTGAAGAATTAAAACTGATTTGTAAACAAAAAAGTTTTTTATTTGCCCAAGTTTTGGCCTAAATCACCAGAGGTGTGGTGGGGAGAGAAGAGAGACTCATGCTCTACGGTAATTTTCAGCTCCCAAGACCGAATTCCTGCCTCTCTTTATAAATAATTTTTAGTGCTAGAGAACGGAATAAAAAATCTAACTGTCTCAGCCAGGACTCGAACCTGGATCTCCTGCTTTACCTGGGATTAAATACCACAACAAAAATAATATTTATAAAATTTAAATTTAAAAGTAAATAACGAGAGTCATTTAAACAGCTTGACAATGTCAGCTCCTTCGAGCATAATATGATATATTCGTCTGCCTCGGAGGTTAGACTCTCGACACTAGTGCGGGGAATTTAATAACTTATCAGGCTTGTCCTGGTGGCTTAAATGGTAACGTACCGGCCCGGATAACAGTAGATCCAGGTTCGAGTCCTGGCTGGGACAGTTTGATTTTTCATTCTGTTCTCTTGCACTAAAAATTGTTAAAAATCATGTGTGATTAAATACCTCAACAATAATAATTTTTATGTTATTACTCTCTTTATAAAGTTCGACGGTGAACTTGTTACCTCTAAAATAACTTTGATTTATTTAATATTTTTATTTTTGTTGTACCTTCCCTTCTATCTACTAAATGTACAGTGATTTTCGTGTCCCAGATGTCATTTCCTTCCAATTTATAGCTTCGTTAAACTTATTACCATGTCTCAACCCTCCAAACGTCCATCATAAGCGAAATTTTACTGGGAAAAAGAAAATTAAAGTATCCTTAACGGTATCGGTTGTTGTTCCTTGGTTCTCAGGCCGATTTGAGAAATAACCAACGAATTTAAAGGAGCTTCAATTATATTCCATAAAGTGGGGTATATTTCAAATTGAATCCAGTTTATTAAACAAAAGCCGTTTTGAGCGGTCGGAGGTTGCTTTGTTGTAGGCTGGAGACCCCCTCTGTCTGGATTGTACAGGCGCGGAGTGGAAGGTGCTGCCTGTGACACCACTTATCACGGTCGGCACACGCCTGTCAGTCAGCTGGCTGTAGAGTCCCTGGGGAGTGCTACTCGGTCGATATCCTCCCCCCCCTGCTTACAAACTGTCTGATTTTTAGTACCCCACACTCCTGGTCGCCCCACTACTGTTTTTACAGCCTGAACACCCCTTGCTAAGGCCATATCCACACCCCTATATCGGTATCTATTCTTATCGATACTCTTCTCTCTGGGCCTTATTCAATATGCCTGATTATATATATGTATATATAGATAGTATATGTAGAAAATGAAACACTTGCGGCTGAGATAAATAATAATCAAGAACAGGTGGCATAAAGAGTGCACTGAACACAGAAAAAGAAAATTTTTTTAGGTGATCACTTGCCCTACTCAAGTTCTCTCTGACAAAGGGTGAGAAATCCCCGAAAAATTAATCTTTTTGTGTGTTCGCTGCACTCTATATCCCAACTGTTCTTGATCACTGTATATATATATAAATCTATGTAGAAGACTATAAGGTTTATAAGACTATAGTTGGCTGTCGAGGAAATTTTGAGAGACTTTTATGGTCTTCAAACAATTAATGAGAGGGAATAGAATAAAAAAATCTATCTGTCCCAGCCAGGAATCGAACCTGGATCTCCTGCTATCCGGGCCGGCGTGTTAAGACATTACACCACAAGGACTAGCTAGATATCTCATTAAATTCCCTCTACGCTAAAAAATATTTTTATGGTCTTCTTCTAATAAAAAGTATATATTTTTTAAAAGATATTTATACTATAAATAGTTGGCAGTGGTTAGGTGTAATTCAATTTTAATAATAACTCTCTCATGGGTTACTTTTTTTTTCTTTGGTTGTTTCCAGAAGTTCTGCTTCGTCAGGAAGCTGTAAGGTTCTAAACAATCCTTTTTTTCTTTTTTTAATTTAGTTTCTAAGGATTAATATTGTTCTTGTGAAAATTTTAAGTATTAGATGGGGTGTTCTGTGAGGTAAACTTGACATTTCCATTCTTTATGTATCTAAAATGTATCTATGTGTCTGTGGTGTATCTCTCTCTAGTAGAGAAAGGAAATACATGGATACATCCACCTCGATGGACCTCTTGAAGGTGGGGAGAAGAGTGTCGGGCGCCGCCTACCCCCGCCGACTCACAATAGGATTAACTCCCTCCCTCACTAATCCTGTTTGGCCCGCTACACTCACCCCGGGCCTTAGAAACCAGCTTTAAAGGCTTTTCACTGCCGCGCTAATCTTTTTATATCTCAAAAGGTGTAAGGGAATAGCCCAAAATATGCTATCCTATTTTTTTTTTCCGTCATACATTTCCGACACAATGTTTTGTCAAATGTCTATATTCATACCAAGATATTTAAGGCTTGCTATCAAAATTATTATGACATATAATTTCATTATAACTATAATGAGCTATGTTATAATATATATATATTTTAAGCTGTAACGTAACTGATATAAGCTATTTATTTTATATGTAACTATAAAAGCTATCATAACTACAGTATTTTTTTTTTTTTTTTTTTGCTTTTTAAACATAAAATTAAAGTTTTTATTTAAATTTGTTGACCGTCATGTTTTCTGGAGTTAGCGTTATCAGTAATTCTTCAACTACTCAGAAGGAAGTCTTGATAATACTCCTTTCATAAAATTAAAGTGTGTGTGTGTGTGTGTGTGTGTTTGTGTGCGTGCGCTTATGTGCGCGTGTAAGTAGTACGTAACACACATTTGCCTATATATAACCATTTACATAGTTAAGTTGTATTGTAATTTCTTTCTTTAGACTTGTCTTTCACTTCTAAATACCTTTTTAAAGTATGATCAAATATAATCCATTCTGTAATATTAAGTAATATTAAGATAATAAAATTAAATGCTTAAATAAGCAATAATGTTTTTCCTGTATATTATCTTAATTTTCTAAATGTTATTTGATTAACTTATATATTAGTATATTATAGGCTTATATTAGTTAATTATTAGTTGAAATATGTCCTATTTAAGCTTGATTTCAGTAATGACTATCTTATAAAACCCAAGTATTAATTCTTTTAATAANTATTCTTGTGGTAAGTACAAATTGCATTTTAAAAAATTTGATTTGTGTTTATATAAGCATTAACGCTAAAGGTTTTTTTTTTTCACGCCTCGTTTTATTTTAATCAATGCCCAAGTCATAATCAAACTACTCTAGTTTCGACTCTGTTTCAAACAGTAAGACAAAATGTCCTTTTTACTTACAAATAAAAGGAGGCTTGGAAAAATAGCGGTAAACGCCCGTACAATTTAGTTTCCCACAGTTAGTATTCAGTTCTATCATTAACAATAAGAAAATTTTCCTGTCTAAAGAAGTGAGGTAATCTACTGCTAACCCTTCTCTCGAAATATGAAAAACTATGTAAGGTCTTGTTACTCATTATTCTGTTTTAACTTCTTTTTTTCTCTTTTGCAGGTAAGTTTTATATATCTTTTTGAAGATTTCCGAATGCGCTTTAAGGAAGTAAGTATATTTACCTACTAACTTGAATTTGATTACATAAAATGATCTTACTTGTTTCTTTTTTCCAATATAGATAACTATTTACATGATAAATTTTTGTTCATGCATGATATACAGAATACAAAAATATGTGTAATGTAAAGAATAATAAATAAATAAATATATGTATGTATTTATATGTGCAATTCTATATAAATTATATAAACACATTATATATGTGTATTTATATAGACACACACACATACACATATATATATATAGCTAAACTGGTCTTACAGTTTTTTCGTGAATTATTATTCTGTGTATAAAACACGCCCTCGTGTGTGTGTGTGTGCGTGCGTGCGTGCGTGAGTGCGTGCGTGTGTGTGTGTGTGAGCGCGCACGCATGAGTGATTGTATGTATATAATTATATGATTTAACCAGTACTGCACATATAATTTAACTTTTTCGGTTTTATCTAACGAAGAATATTGACCAAGCTTTTTTCTTTTTGTTTTTTTAATTATGAAATCTTTTACACCTTAATTTTTACTTCACCCTAGTTTTTAAAATATAGAAAATAAATTGTATCTTTAAAAAAAAAATTCTATTGCAAATGATTGAATAAAGTCTTCTTTTTTCGTAGATATTTTTTTTTAATTTAAGCTTTTTTAAATAGTTCGTTGTTTTTCTTTTGATAAGTTAATTTATTCTTAAACTAATTTTGTGCTGAAATTGGATGAGGCCAAGAAAGAAAAGGGTTTTAAAAATAAGACTAAAATTTATAATCATCTCGTATTTTATAATCTCACCTTGTATACCTATTGCTCCCTCCGACTTGCAATATCAAACCCTTCTTTCACGAAATCTGCTCAGCTAACACGCAGTTCCTGTGTAGCGGGACTCCATACAAGGTAGAGAGAAGGGATTAGGGGCGCCGGGATAGCTCAGGGGATCCGTACGGGTCTCGCAATCCTGACGTCGCGGGTTCAAATCCCGCCCAGGTAAATCTTTTATTTATAATATAGAAGGTTGTCCTGAGCCATGGGTGTTTAAAATAGGGTGGCAACCTGTAGATAGCCCCTCCCTCCAATGACCCTTAGTGGTTGCAAGGGAGGCTAACACAGAAAAAACACAGAAAAAAAGACCCACATTCTTACAGAAAAATAATCCGATATCTCGATTGAGTTAAGGCCCAGTACCATACTTAATTAAAGAAAAAAGAGCTCTGCGTGTGGTTGTAAGGAACCNGCTTAAGGAAATTTTCCCAAGGAAAAATTTCATGTTTAAAACAATTTTATTTAAATGGAATCCAAAATTATGGTTTGTTTCAATTGCCAAAAATTGATATTCAGTATTTATTTATTTATCTAGTCTTTTTTTTTTTCTTTTTTTTTTTTTAAAGTATAAATGCTATGAAGTATTTCTTCTATACTACATTCTAGTCAGTTGGAGTCAGAATAAAGAGGTTATAAAGTGGAGTTCTCTCATAAGATCTCAAATTGAAATTTTGATATTATGAATACTTTATGTGCGGCCTGAGGGGAATGTAATATTCCGAAAGGGGCCCAAGTTCTCTGGAGCCAAGCACCCAATTAGGCGCAGAACCCTGGGGTAGTTAGGATGTCAACTGGCCCCCTACTTCCGTCTCTATAGTCTCCCTATAAGTCCTCATTTGTCTGCTGTTCTGGAAGCGATTTCCTTGATTCTAGTCATCATTAGGGGTGACCTACGCTCGAGGGACGCAGGAAACATCTCTCTGAAAATAGCAGTGACTTCATTTGTAGAGTACCGATTAATTTCGTCCTATATACGCAGGTTAGGCCTCACCGGTTACTTCATTTGTAATGCTCCTCGGAGCACAGCGTTCGTAGACAAACTGTCACCATAACCCGCACATACCTACGGGTAAAAGGGTCGCTATAGATGGTGTACATATTACACTCACACCACCATTGCACACGGACATTCAAAGCAAAAGATTGTGTTAATCACTTTTTACTAATGAACGAAGCAGTATTAAAAAAAAAAAAAAAAAAAGAGAGAAGGGATGAACTTGTCTTCAGCAGACGTAGATATACAAGGTGGGATATGTGCCGATGAGGCAACGACCTGCCCTGCACGCAAGCTGAGACCTTGCTATTCCTTTTGCAAGATTTGGCCATTTGCATAATTCACGCAGGTTGGGATATTTTCGTCTTCACCTTCGGGCCTTCACCTTATTCCCATTGTAGTAATGAATGGATTGCCTACTCTAGCATACCGCTACTGTAGCAGATCCAGCTATTCAGGGTGCTGCTATGACGAGCATTTTGGAAAAAGTCTACAGATCTTCTATACATTTCTTTTGTTATATTTAATCCCACATTAATTTTAAACAGTTAATGCAAGGGAACAGAATTACAGCCAGGACTTGAGTCTGGATCTCCTGCTATCCGGGCGGGCATACTATCCATACTATCCATCGAGACTAGTCAGATAACTTAAATTCCCAGCACAAATACCGAGAGTCTAATTTAATAACTTCTGGCTGGTCTCGGTGGTATAATGGCTAGCATTTTTACCCGGATAGCAGAAGATCCAGGTTCGATTCCTGGCTGAGTCAGTTTAGATTTTTTATTCTATTCCCTTGCATTTATTGTCTACAGATCTTCGTCTGTCGTAGTCAAAGAAAGCTAAAAATGGAGACAGTTTAAAATTTTGTCTGTTGTGATTATGTATAATTACTATGTAAGAAATCTAAAGTTTGTAATTTATAAAATAAACTTATTTTTGTTTCCAAACCGTTGGGTGGGGTCGTTGATGGCTGAAATCTGACTAGTGGGAGAGAAACCAAAATCAATTTTCATATTGTTACGAGTTACCGAAAGGAATGTAATAGAGCGATCCGTCACCCAGAATCAGCGAAAACTAAATAGATACACCCTGTTACAATTAAAGGTTGGCATAGGTGTGAGTAAGTGATGTACGTATTTTATCGTACAAGTCAGAGAGGGCAATGATTTGAAAGCGCTCTTAAATCTTCGAGGGGATGGAGTAATCGCTTAACAGTCATAGTTATACTCCTAAATATTTTCCTTACTAAGGATTTTTCCTAAAAATCTAATAGAAAATAAACTGCATTGTTATTAAATTCTATAAAATTACTTTTTGAACGTACTGTATTTTACAAATTATTTCCTAATACTAGTTATTATAAAGTTGATTATAAATGTTAAATTTATCTTAATCCCCTTAGCTTTTTTCTCTTCTGAAGTTAGCAAAATGGAATGCATTCAATTGATTACAATCGAAAGCCTAAGAACCAAATTTGCTTTCTGTATTTAAAGTTTAGGAATCCGGCCTCATAGAATCTGTGAAGATATGTAGAAAATATTCATGTCTATGGGGTACTAACGTGAATTGCTTGATTTCTTTACGAAAATATGTACTAGTTATAGTTGTAAACAGCTTTTTCCAAAATTAATATTCTGTACCATTTTTACGAAAATTTCAAGTATAAAAAAAAAGTATTTGAAAGTGTAACTTTACAGTTTGGGCAGACCCCCTTACTTCCAAAATAATGATTTCAAATTCAACATATTGTAACTTCTATTGCAAATGATTGTTTAAATAATTCATTCTTCGATTAAGTAAGACGAGTTTAAAGGAAGAGAATTGAGGAGACTGAATTGATTAATAGTCAATATATTCGTTATTATTAATGTTATGACATAACTTTGTAAAACCTAAGTGAACATTTTTTTTTTACGTCCATTTTAAAAATATTTTTGCATTAAACGCTTATAAAGGACTTATTTAAGTCTCTTCATTCTAAAATTAAAATATCTGAGATCCTTAAATTCATCTCCTTATATGACAGAAATTTATTGATCCACGACTGGAATGCAGAGCAGCGCCGGTCAACAGGCCACCAACACTCCTTAGTTTCGCAAATAATACATAACTACAGTTCCTGACGTCCATCTTATGACTTTTAAATAAGAAGTACACCATTGTTGTGATAATGTTGATCGTTGGACAGGAAGAGTTGCTGTTCTCCTAAAACACTACGTTGACTAAAGAAGAGCTTCCATTCCCCTCTTGAAGATCTAGAAGCAGTAGGAGTAGATGAAGTCTAAGGTTGCCATATCATCGAGATTACTGCATATTTGTTCATGATAACTGTAACTCACTAACATATATGACTGATTTTTAATGGATATCTTGTTGCAAACTTTTGTTACTAAATTCTAAATAATTCTCGTACGGCACTCGACTACTTCTGTAAGATTCTGTTCTCCTTCCTTGCTTAGTACAGTTTCCAGGACCGAATTAACTTCATACTGAGTAGTAAGCGATAAATCATAGACACTTTCATCCTTTATCAGTACAGATGGGGCTTCTGTTAGCAACTTACGCTGGTACCTTTTTGCCAACGTAGCGATCACAGAGATTTAGAATTTTCAACAAGGATTAGATATTTTCTTTTACTGGTTCAAAACTTGGGAACTTCGATTTAATCCAAGTCAGGCCGAGTTGAAAATCGCTCATGGGTCAAGATGTTACATCTGGAAGAAGAAGGATGAGCTCATGACTTACCTCGGACTCCAAAGAGATACCAAGCTAACCTACATTTTCACATAGGTGGGGTGAAGAGAAAGAAATATCAAGCTGGTATTAGGCTATCCCTATCTAGTAAAACACCAAAAGCTCTACTCCCTGCTAATTAGACCATTTTTCTGGCCGGAGGGTAGCCTATTCAATGCTAGTCCTCTCAGGACAAGAGCACCATGACTGCCCTACGTATTCTGCACTGGGAATAAACTATTAGGGAAGGAACAGAAACTCCAGAACTGAGTTCTGATGTTGGCGATTGAAGTTCATGGTATGTCATCAATCCCAAGATTCACTAAGATCAGGATCTTTCACAACCTCCAGTCTTTCACATTGTTCCATGTGCTATGAATTGCCTTGTGAGAGAAGCCCATGAAAGAAGAACTAGATAGAAAAATGAATTTGAAAGTTTCAGCAGCTTTCCCACTTCTACCTTCCAGATTGGCCTACTGCCATTCTCAGGGTGTAAGCTTTTTCTCCATTTTTGCCATTTTAGTTTTTAATTGTCATTTATGAACACTTAAATGGGAGTTTTATTTGTCAGCTCTTGCATGATAGACTTTAGTCTGTTTTATTCTGTTGAAAATTGATATCTTTGACTGGGATTTAAATGTCATTGAAAGTTCAAATAAAAATACACATTAACTATGATACTGAGGAATTTGCTTTGTTCAAATCCTCCGTTATTGTAATCAGCGATGAAAGTTGTTTTTACTTCGCTATATCCTGGATTCACTAATCCGAATTTACATTATTTCCCTTTACATCACTCCCAAAAATTTTGTTCTCCATGGATGATGATCCAGCGGATATTTTCGACCCATATTCTCATTTTCTGAGACTGAGGGACATCGAACAGGCCCACAGGAATGAGACAGCTAGGAAACTTTCCACTGCCTGGGATTTGCCCTGCTCAGAGCTTGTGGGTTAATGAAGAATAATTATCATGTGATAGTGCAGCGGGCCCTCCCGCATCTGCGAGAGCTCCTCTAACGAGGCGCACAATACGGCGCTGGGCTTCATATGGTGGGAGGATATGCCAGCTGTTCTTGATGCCTGCCTCATCTATCAGCTGTGCTAGCTGTTATTACGTGGGGAGCTTGATGGTTTCCAGTTTCCGAAAGGCAACATTGCTGTTTGCCTGGGCTAAATATGGAAAGACAGAGGGAGTGCAGGGAATTGATTGTGTGTGTGAAGCAAGTCTCAGTTACCTCTCAACTGTGGGTAGCCATCAGTATGAAATTTATTTGTTGAATCGTATTCTATTAAGTATTATTTCTTAGGTAAAAGAAATAGATAGATTTTAACATAAAAGAAATAGATTTGTTACATACGAGTACTTACATACATACATATCTGTTTTTTTTTGGGGGGAGGGGGGGGTCTGTCTTGACCGAACCCTAAGAAAAAAAATCTAATAATGCTTTATTATATTTTTTATTTATAGAAAATGTATACTATAAAATATATTATTCTATAATGGTATATTTATTTTTTAAATATTTTCTATCGTATGTTTTTTTTAAAGAATATTACTTGATGAATTTTATTTATTATTTTTTTAACTCCTCTAATTCTTATTGCATTTTTTAGCTCCCGATCTTATATTCAAGTATAAATTACCATAAATATAGTAATTACCTAATGAGATAATTAGGACTCCATTAGGCTCCAAATAGGATTTCATTGCTTGTGTACAGAAATGACCTGACCAAGTTTATTTTAAATTTGAAAATTTAAATTGAACTCAATAATACTGTGTTACGTAAATAATCTAAAGGGTTATTATGACTACCAATAAATATAGAACTAGCATACCTTCTATTCTCCGTCTTCATTGGTTTCTGCAAATCATCTTCTGTTGGCGAGCGCTTTCGGCCATTGTCTATCTTCGAGGCCGAATACATGTGTTCACTGTCACTGTCTGTATTCAACTCTCACTTGAATACAGACAGTGACAGTGAACGCATGTATTCGGCCAGAAGATGGACAATGTCCGAAAGCGCTCGCCAACAGAAGATGGTTTGCAGAAACCAATGAAGACGGATAATAGAAGGT
>KZ807050.1:735748-763835 GCA_000696205.2 Oncopeltus fasciatus
TATATATATATATATGTATAATGCACACACACATTTACATAAGTATTAGCAATATGTCATACAGGTATAAAGTATTTGAAGTTTGCTTTGGAAAAGTACTCAAATTTGTCAGTTTGTGTAAGAAATATTACTGTAGTGTCAGATGAGCTTTCTCATTTGTACGGGCAAAAGTAAAGGCCATGAACTTCCATTGTTTCTCCCTCGAAAGATTCACGGACAACCCCCCCATTTCTTTATAAGTTTGTTGTCAGTCGGCGCATGTCTATCCCTTAGGAAAGTCAAAATTAAGTTTAGGCCCCTATCAAGTAAATGTACTCAGCGCGGGGGGTTGTATGTAGAGCTAGGGGTATGTCTGGTGCGTAGGGGCGGCGGGGGTATTATTAAGAGGAGGGCGAGAGAGAGGAGACTGGGTGCGGATATCGAGCGGGGCGAGCGTTGGCCCAGTTCCCCGCTCTGGGGGAAAGGGTCGTCAACACCGCTACCCTCACGCTACAAACTACCCCCCACCCCTCGCAACCACCACCACATAGAACTATCTTTTCCCGAGGTTCGATCGTCTTTGATCGGCCGTCCTCAATGAAAATCCGCTTCATTAATAAAAAGAGTCACAGAGATTCAATACCATTAACACCTGGCAAATTAACATTTTACTTAATCAATGGTGAAAAAATTATTTGTTAACGCCCCCATTTGACAAACCCTCATCCTAAGTAGTTATTTTCGTAATTATCATCCTTCCTTAATAAGCGTTTATCAGAAAGATATTTTAAAACATAAACTTTTTAAAATTTCCTTTTTCATTTGTTCTCTGTTAGAAACTTATATGTGTGAAAGTGCGCGCGCGCGTGTATGTGTGTGTGTTTGTGTAACTGAAATAAAAAGGAAGATTAAAGCTGAATTCAGTCATGGAAATGTGAAATTAGGGACAGGACGTCCTCTCTCATCTTCATGATAGCCCTGAAGATGGCTTACAATGTTGGCAGATAATCCTTTATTAAAAAAAACATTTTTTAAATTTGTGTTTTTTGGATCTACTTTTAACGAATCCCAACTAAAATCATCTTAGATTAAAGCTGAATTTTTATCACAATTATAAATTTTGGCCCCCCTTGTTTTTTTTATAAATAAGAGCGTGGCACTTTATAAATTATATTTTAGACTATTTTCTGAATAAGCTTTTTTTCGTTAAAAGTGTTAAAGAATAGAAATGATACACATTGTTGAACATTTAACTCAAATAAAGGTGTAGTTTTTTTTGTTTTTTTGTTATATAAATCAGTAACGAATGATTTTGGAATCCACACACAAACACACACACACTCATTTATTTAATGGTATTTATTTTTGTTGGTGTTCTTTGTTCAAGGGATTTATTAATAAGAGAAACGAAGTATCCTATTCGTTTAATGAATGAATGTGGACTAGTGAAGGAGTGATTCAGAGAATATTCCTTATTAAAAAACTCACAATGGTTACATTTTTCGATTTTATGAACAATAACTGTCCACGACAATCACCGTTTTTGTTTATATAATCGAAAAATTTTATATAACAAGAGTTGATTTTGATTCAGTACTTTTTTGAATATCTGATTGAAAAGTAGTTATTTATTTGTATATGTTATTTAAGTTAATTATCAATCTGTTTAATAATTCTATTATTCATAAAAACCTACAACATTTACTAGTATGTTCTTAGTTCGTCCCCCTTGTGAGGAGACTACTCACATGATATAATTACTGAAGCTAATTAGCTAATCCTTAGATGATTTTAGTTGGGGTTCGGTCAAGGTAGATCCAAAAAACACAAATTTTTTTTTTTAAATTTGTGTTTTTTTGGATCTACCTTGACCGAACCCCAACTAAAATCATCTAAGGATATTATATCTACGGTCAAAAAAACTCTCTCCTAATTAGCTAATTAGTTCTTCAGGAATATTGAAGTAAATTCACCGACTTCACACAGCATCATTTATTGGAAATAGTTGCTTTCTGCTGGAATGAGAAGTCCTCCTACTGTGGCAGTAGGCACTCGAACGGGGAATCTGAAAGTCAGTATCGAACGCCCTCGAATTGAGCGCCTTCAGGGAATCAAGAGCGCTAAAGGGGCCCTCCAGTCGGCGGCTTGTTAAATAAACTTGAAGAACAATTTCCTCTTTATTAAAAGCTCCATTGATTCGGGAATTTTTTTTATAACATTCCAGTCTAGAGAGTCTCAATTGTGAGAAAAGGGAATGAAGAATCATAGTGGCTATTGTGACAATTGTTACAGTTCATAGTCTGTTCATCATTTTTGTCATTAAGCCCTTATACCTTTATGGTGCATCATTTGATTCTTCTGAGCAAACCAATGGGTGTAAAATAGATAATTGAGTGACTTCTTTGAAATCTCTTTGAAAGAGGCATCTCTTTTTTATCCAAGAAATATTGTAAATTTTTTCCCTCTCATCTACTGTAGATCTTCTTTTTTACTATTATAATTCTGTAGTACGTACTTAATTTTTTATTTCATGTATTTGTTGTTCTCTCTTTTCGTCGCGTTCCGAACGAGATTAAATTTATTCTCATGACATAAGTACGAATTCGATTTGCTTTATCTACGTTCCACGCCATGTGCGTCCTTTGCATTAAAGCTGAATCTTCTCTCTTACTAACTATGTTTTTTTCTACATTTGCATTGCCAGGAATTTATGAATATTTTATTTAGCATTAAAATATTTTCTTATTACTCTCTCTCCCTCTCCCACCCTCCCTCTCTCTCTCTCTCTCTCTCACTCNGTATTCGGCCAGAAGATGGACAATGTCCGAAAGCGCTCGCCAACAGAAGATGGTTTGCAGAAACCAATGAAGACGGATAATAGAAGGTATGATAATTCTGTGATACCATTAATCATGCTCATTATAATTAAATTCCTATAATAAATGTATTAGCTATTTTTTATGTACAATTGCCTTAGAGAGGACAGTTCTGTTATTTTATTTATTATTAATCCGGAATTACATAAATAGGGAACAGTATTTTTTAGTATTAGTGTATTTTTTCCTGCGTTCTTTAGTTAGAATCATCATTAAATCATAATATATTCTCATTTACATTTAATAAATTATGTTGTGGTTAAGGAAAAGTTCAGTAATATATATAAGGCAGATTTTAATAGGTATTGGTCGTCTCATAAATTCATGAATTATGAAAATTCCCATTTCCCCCAGTTTAAATTTTCGTCTCCCTATCTTCTCTTTGCACTTGTTTATATTTAATTTTCCCGCATTTTATCCTTCCCTTCCATACTCTATGTAATCATTCTCTTTTTCTTAGCCTCTCTTTTCTTTGTTGTATTATCGTTTGTTCTGTCCCGATATAAATTATATTATTTATGCTCTTTGTATTTTTTTTGTTGTTGTAAGTTTTGTGTTTTTTTGTTGTTTTTTTTCATAATTTCTGAGAATTAAAAATCCATAACCTAAATATTCCTCTCAAAATTGTTCATTAATTTTTGTTTTTAACGTTGCTCTAAATTTACTCCTGCTTTAAGCTAATTATAGAAATAATTTTCTAAAAAGAAATGGCTTGAACTCTCTCTCTCCCTCCCTCTCTCTCTCTCTCTCTCTCTCTCTCTCTCTCTCTCTCTCTCTCTCTCTCTCACTCATATAAGTTTCTTTATCGTAGACCCGACAGAAAGTCCAACGTATTATTTTACTTCGTCTGCACAATAATTCGGAATCATCCTTTTGATCCATTTCTTTGGAAGGTCCGCTTCCATTAATTTATTCATCAAGTGACTTGTTCCTTTAGTCATCTAATAGCTTTCTTCAGGCGTGTTATAATAGTATGTATGGGCCGAATAACTTCTCTGCAATTCTCTTTAAACATCTAATGCACTGGTTTTAAACTGCATACGTAGGCCAATTAATGACATTCTTAGAAAGTCTTTCTAATTTTTATTAAGAGCTAGTTTTGAAGTAAATTTCCTTCCCTTTAACTCTGATGATTGAATCAGCCAGCAATTAAATGTGATGTGTTATTTTTTGCTAGTTAATTAGCTCCTTGTAGTCGTAGAAGGGAATTTCCAAAAGCCTTATCGTAGTATAATTCAGTCCTGTACGTTGTCAAGAGAAGAATCATCAACCGACATTTGCAAATTAGCCTAGATATTTTTACTTTTGTGAAGACCCGACCCTATCCCGAACATCGCTATACGTATACTCCCAGCACGGTAGAGGTTGTGTTTTCTTCTATTACCTGCCTGTTCCACATTACTCCCCCAACGGAATGTCTTACCTAGGCTCTGAAAATCCTTTTTTTTTCAATTTATTTTCACATCTAAACGCCTTCTTTTGACCTAGGCGACGCGGCTGATGGAGACATTAATGTAGGTTGGTCTGGTAGCCCCTTGACCTCGCGACCTTTAATAGCGAACCCGATCCTAGTGCTATTCCCTTCTCGCGTCTCCTTTTATTGCGGGCATCAGTCGTCGCACAGGAATGGGGGGTTGCGGGGCAGCTCTGGAATCCGACCTCATTCCCCTCATATAAATGCTTTCACCCCTCCCCTAATTGCTGGTGAGGTGCACTAGTTGGCCTCCATCAGGAGGAATCTAGAGGAATCGTCCAGGGCGGAATTATCTTTATCGTTATCAAGATTAATCACAATAAACTTTTTTTTAATATAAACCCTCACATTACATGCCCAATTAGTTTGTATGTTATGTATGTCTTCCTCAAAAAAAAAAAAAAAAAAAAAAAAAAAATTCCCTGTTTTTCTAGTTGTACTGTTTTACGTTATAAGAGATGTTGTTTCATAAATATAAGTAAGTAATTGGTGTTCAATTTTGTTTTTTCATGCAGAAAAAAAAATTTAATTATCAAATATATAGATAAGACATATGCTGTTTTCTTGCTCATTTTGAAAAATATTTAGACTAGTTAAATCGAAGTCATTGAAAAATTAAGACCATTAAGACCAAGATGCGTATTTTATTGACGATTGGGAAACCTTAATATATCTGGTGACTGTAACGTACGCTTGGTTGATTAGATGATATTTAATACCAACCAATACCTGGAATAATGGACTCTGACCCTTATAACTCGCACGTGTGACAGACCTTATCGCCGAAAAAGCGACCGTTACAGCTATACCTGACACACCCAACTAACTCACAGAATACAAACGCAGTTGAATACAGACAGTGACAGTGAACCCATGTAATCGGCCAAGAAGATGGACAATGTCCGAAAGCGCTCGCCAACAGAAGATGGTTTGCAGAAATCAATGAAGACGGTCAATAGAAGATATGATAGCTCTATATTCATTGGTGGTGGAAATAACCTTTTAGATTATTCACTATTTAATACTTTGCGTAGGCAATGACGAAATTAATCTTTTTATGTAAGATAAGAATAATACCTTTACCGTGAGAAATAAACAATATTCTGTTTAAAGATTTCCTATTTTTATTTTGTTTGCTTTGAAGATATTTCTTTTTTTAACGAAAAATGATCATTATTTTTAATAACGGCGAAATGGAATGCTGATAGAATGTATGGGAAACCAGCTGCGGTACAAACCGCACTCATTTATCCTCAGGGATGGGATGTACTTTGGAAGGAGGGGGAGATGTTTGATTGCGCCTCTCGGAGGAGTATGGCTGTAGATGTGTGTAAATATCGATTCGAGAGGGAGGAAATCGTGGAAAGGGTTATGGCTGTAACTTGTGCCTACGTGTATGTCCGACGCCATCTCCTTTATAGCCCCCTCCTTCATTCCCTACTTTCTTATCGGTTTCCTACGAGCTCTCATACTCCTTACCTGGAATGCTGGAGTTAGTGTATTCACTCCCTGACCCACCTTCCCAAACGGCCTTTCCCCCCCCCCCCCCCCCCCCCCCCCCCCCCCCCCCCCCCCCCCCCCCCCCAAAAAAAAAAATCACTGGTTACCATTTAGATGAACTTAAATTTCAAAATTTTCTAACTGTCTTGTTAATCAATGATATATTAATTACCATTAATTTGTTCAAGTAGGCTTCGACGGTCGTCAGATGTATTTACCGTTTCTTCTTCTGGCTTGGACCGTGTCAAATAGTTGTTATTTGCCGAGCTTTCGCACATCATGTGATGGCTTCTTCAGGTCTGAAAGCTCGGCAAATAACAACAATTTGACACGGTCCAACCCGGAAGAAGAAACGGTAAATACCATTAATTTGTTTGATTTTGATTATAATTTTATCATTATTAATTTACTTAATTGTAATTATTTTCTATGTGTTATCAATGAGCAAATTTAGAAAATATGTATAGCCTACTTCTAGTGTGTCCCTCTCCACTCCCCAGCTATCTTTCAATAAAATCATGCCAAGAGTAAGTATTTTGGGGACAATTATGAACATGTCTTGCCTGTTTTCTAAATTCCTCATTTATCTCATACAGAACTGAAGTAAAAACCACTCCTTTCCTTGCTTGATCCCTTCGTCTATTTTTATCTGTTATTTTTTAATTTTACCAGATTTCCCTTGCGGAAATCAACATACTCACGTATTCACCATTACACAAAATTTTTCGGGTTTTCAAGGTTTTCAACTATTCTAGATTGGAGAGGCTACGAACATGGATGATTAAAATGTTTACATTAACATTAGATGATTTTAGTTGTGGCTTTGACCGAGCCCGAACTAAAATCATCTAATAATAATATCTACGGTCAAAAAACTCTCCTTTTGTTTACATTATCGTTAAATGAGTTCATTAATGGCTATAATCGTTCAATTGGAAGGGGGGGGGGAGTTTAGAGAAAGGCTCAAATTTAGATTGTGTACTCATTATTATTAGCGTTTCGAAAATAGTGTATATAAAAAAAAAAATTTTTTGTAGCTCTTATGTTCTGATGATTAACAAAAACGCTGATGATTAAGAAATATATTTAATAATATAATTACTCTTTATAACCCTCTTATTTTTAAAATCTATAAACAATTCGGTATTTAGGCTGTTCATTGCTAATCCTTGAAATTCATTATTGATTGAAATCGGATAAGGAAAAGAGAGGGATTTCAGGGAGACCGAAATATGTAAACGCACGAAAATGCCTAAAAGACATTTTCTTATGTTTATCTTATGTTCTATAACGCTTATTAAGAAAAACCTTAATTAAAACTACAATGGGAGTGTTCTTCCCCAACCCTTCTGTCCCGGCCAGTCGAGAGCTATGTTCTCAGTGGCTGTACCGTTAGGCTAATCGTTCTCTCCGGCTTGAAGATGAAATTCAGTCTTTAATGAGAGGAAAACGGTGGTCTGTTAGTTAAGGTACTGATCTCCTGTGCCAAATGTCCTAGGTTCAATGCTCATAGCGTATAGTTTTTTTTTTTTTTTTTTTTTTTTTTTTTTTTTTTTTTTTTTTTTTTTTTTTTTTTTNTTACAATGATGAATTTGTTCACAAATTTGGCATTTTTATTTGTCCCTGCATTTTTTTTCAAACTTTTATTTACTTATTACATTCTGTTAAAAATAAAACCTTTTTTTTTAATTTGATTAGACTGAATAGTAAAAATGACATTCAGTGACAATCACATGATGACCAATGACACGACTCTCAAATTATTTACAGACTATGTCCCGAAGAGGTCGCAGGGCCATCTTATTTTGAGTCTACGGGGAGAGTTGTAGGGATTGGATTTTACAGACAAGGTCTGTGCTAGTGGATTAGAATGGAATGGCAGTTAACTGAAGCGGGAAGGGATCCTAGCAAAAGGGATATTAAAATCGTGGTTAAGGAAGGAATTGGATAAGGAATTGGAGAGCATTTGCAATTATTCTGAAGGTTTTGGATTGAAAGGCCTGGATTCGTTGGATGTTGGAAGGCTTGGCTGCACCCCAGATTTCTACACCGTATTTCTAGATTGGTCGTGATAATATTTGTGCGATATTACTAGTATAGTAAACTGGGGTCTGGTAGAGCGTCAGTTTGTTTTCTATTGTAAGATTGTAATTCCTATTCATGTCAGCGTACAGTAATTTTTTTTTCTTATGTCTGTGCTTCAGTTTGTAATGACCCAGATGATTTCTGGATCTTCTATAGTGTGGTCGTAGGTCGAGAATAAATACATCCTTAACACACGTATTACTTCTTCACTCAAGGGCTTTTTTAAAAAATCTTAAATGAAACATGGGAAATTGGCTCATCCGTGATAGATTTTTTTTTCTTCTTCTTGTGACATGTTAATCCTTGAAATTGTTTTATATGCTCCTTAACTTTTTAGAACCAACAAATATGTTATTTATTTACTAATTTACCATTTTCCACTTACTCTAGTTTGTGAGGAATAGGGATACATATGTAGAAGATCTTTAGTACTGCTTGCTACTATCTCTCTTCTGTGAGGGGTTTCGCTGATAAGGAGATAAGTCCGCGGATGTGGGTCGCCTATGCGTATGTCACTTCCGTCATTGGCCCATTGATCTCTACGTATTGTTCTTGATCAGTCAAACGGACAGGAAATGCCACTGACCCCGTGGGTTGGCCCTATCTAGTCTGCTTGCAAATCACACCTTATCACGATCACTGCTGTAGTGTGGGATGGTAAGATAGAGTGTATTTCATCGATGATCAAACACCACTATACGAAGGATTAAGGGAGAGGTTAATTAAGGATCAATATGTGAAGCTTCCTATGAAAATCACTTTGAGATGTACCTTCTATTTGTATGAATCTACTTGGATACTTCTTTAAAAAAAACAAAATAAGTTCTTCACGTTGGAGCAGCTTAATCTAAGCAGAATCCCTCATGTTTCATTAAAGATGTATATAAATTAGAGTAAAAAAAGAAATTTAGTTTACAAGTCAGAGAAAACAATGATAATGAAAGGTATGACCACTAAGCTTTGCTTTGGACTGGCTGAGACGGATGGGGTGAGCGCATACCAATCATAGTTACATTCGTAATTTTCTTCCTTGAAAAGCATTTTTTTTTTTTTTTTTTTTTTTATTGGCATGGAAAATAAGTTATAGAAAATGGCATTTTTTACCTTTTAAGTTATTTATACTTTTTCCAAATTTAAATTGCAACGGAGATATTATTATTATAAATTTTGGTCAAATCTTTAACCTCCCCCCCTTTTTTCTTACTTTATCTAAAATAAAGATGAATTTTTACATGTATTTGCAATGAAAAAAACTAAATATTGAAACCGAATTTGGTTTCAGTAAAAGAATATATTTTAAATATAAAACAAAAGGTCACGTCTGATACATGATTTCAAATTCCTTAATATGAGATTTAAAAAAAAATGTTAAGTATTTGAAATTACGCTTTTACCCATTTTCTCTATAAATGTTTCTTGTAAATTTAATAATAACGTTGGTCTTCTTTTTTACCTCGTCCCCCACCCCAGTGGAGATCAGTCATTTATCTCCTCATCCATTAATTTTAAAAAAGAAGCTTAAATACCAAATTAGGTTTTAGTATATTAAAAATTGAGGACGCCAGAGTGCCTACAGACACACAAACACACACACGGACCTTATTTTTAGGACTGCGTTTTTGAGGGGGTGATAATCATGGAGTTTATTACGCCATCATACCAATTTACATACTAAAAACTGAATGGGTGTTCATTAAAGTAAATCTAATAAATAAAATTAATCAGAAAATAATATTTAAATAAATAATACACACTCAGACACATAAAATACACCAATTCTGTAGACCTTATTTTAAGTTCTCCATGTAACGTCAGTTAAGGTTCGATAACATTTTTTTAGTTAGTAATTTTTAGTTTCTAGTCGAATCATGGGAATGAAGTATATATATATATATATATATATATTTATATATAANTATATATATGTATAATATTTTTTCTTTATAACATAATGGTTTCTTAATAATGTCCAGTTGAATCCGTTTGGAGTTAGAACAGTGCAAAGTGTGTTTAAAAGAGGGTAGTTAATCACATGCAATCACATTCGCCACTCTCCATGACACTATGTGATTGTATGTGTGGTATAATAGGAATAAATTTTAAAAATCCCTTCTGGAAAATAGAGCTGCTAGGAATGATAAAATTAATGGCAGAAAATGTAAATAATTTGGCCTAGGAAATTTGGGATATAACGAATCATATCTGTAAACAATATTTGCTTCTGTGTTATCAAAAATCATAATTACAGATTAATTATATTTAAACTTTTAAATCCCTCTCCTAATTGATCGATTACCTAATCGCAGAAAAAAATACGTAAACTATAGAGATTTTGTATCTTTCAGTAAAGTCTAATAATAAACTGAAAGGCGAATAAACTAAAAAATTGCCTTTAAAGAACTAGAGAATAATGAACAAAAGAACTATGAAGGTAAAATCTAATGTCCCCAAAGATGGCATTAGGCCAATATGGGGGGAAGAGTTCGTGGCCAATCATAGCTCATTTTTAAATATCATCCTTAATGAGCGCTTTCGTTAAAATCTTCCAGGACATGAATTTTAGAAAATTAAATTTTGTAAGTGTAGTGTTTCATGATTGTTTTCATAGCATTAACAAAAAATATGTAAATATCTTATTCCATTTGGTCTGTCAGTAATCTTCGTAATTTCTGTATTTGTTTGTACTGGCCTTCAGGATGTTTCCCAACGACCTCTCAGGTAATCACTCATGCCACAAGAGATGGAGGCATCTATTCTACATGACGTTGACCCTGGGTGCTCTTACATTTCTCATCAATAGACAACTAAATGCGGGATTCGAACCCACAGATTAAGGCTTGGGAGTCCTTTCGGTTTCCTTGGGGTAGATCTTCGCTCCTTTCCATTCTTTTTAATATCTCTTAAAAGTCGGATCCGCCTTTTCTTAAAGTCTTTGGACAGAATATACGACGCTATTGTGTGTTCTTCAACTATTGAATATCTACTATTAATGTGATCTCATGGCTGATAAATAAAAAAAACAATTTGCTAAGACATAAATTGTTTGAAAATCTGAGAGAATATATTATACGTTGGACGTTATCCAAAATTTATTGCAGTATAGGGATTGTTTTGAGTGAATTTATTCAGGCTCAACCAAACCGGTGTACTATTATTTTAATAATTCGATGTGATTATTAATTGTCACTATTTTCCGTTTAAATTTCAAAGGGAACATAATGTACGAAACATAAATCTACTTGCTTGGTTTATTATAGCACTACTTAGAATATCACCCAATCTAAACATGAGCCTATAAATGATTCCAGATCGTCTAGAAGAACAACATTTTCGTATTAAATTGTGGCATAAATTTATCTATTTGTTAAATAATCTAAAAGGTTATTTCCACCACCAATGAATATAGAACTATCATACCTTTCATTGTCCGTCTTCATTGGTTTCTGTACACCATCTGTTGGCGAGCGCTTTCGGACATTGTCCATCCTCGTGGCCGATTACATGCGTTCACTGTCACTGTCTGTATTCAACTCAGTGAATTGGAGGAGTTGAATACAGACAGTGACAGTGAACACATGTATTCGGCCACGAATATTGACAATGTCCGAAAGCGCTCGCCAACAGATGGTTTGCAGAAACCAATGAAGACGGACAATAGAAGGTATGACAGATCTATTTGTTCGTATTACTCAACTCTTTTGAGTTTTATTTTAAAAAAACAGATAGATTTATACAGTTTTATCAAGTACAGGTGATACAGTGCAGTGCGCACAGAAAAAGAAAAAATCACGATGAGTAAAATTATCGGGGATCTCTCTGTGGAAGTCTCTCTTTGCTCCTCAACGACGAAGGGCGAGAGGTCCCCGATAATTTTACTCATTGTGATTTTTTCTCGAGTGCTTCAGTTTCTATATATATGGTATATTGACAAATGTATTTCTCGCTCTGCCAGGTATGCCATTATTAAGCGTGGAGAGTGAGGGAGCCATCCCCTCGAGGGTGGTCAGGTTTTCATTATGGCCGACCTCCCATTGAGAGAGTCTGCTCTGATGAACTCGTCCTAATAGGGCCGCTAGATTAGGCTGTCCCTGATCCGTGAAGACGGGGGCGGGTGGACGGGGACCTGAGAGACATGCTCAATTAGAGCCGGGCTCCACTCCCACCCCTCCCTCCACCACCATTGTCTGTGGGCTCTACCGCCGCTTCATTTGCCCCAGACTGGCCCTCGTCCTCGGGAGACTGAAGCCTCTCATTCTTAGGCTACCCATGAGAGAGGTACCTAGGAATTAGTTTGCTCTCTGGTTTCATGTACTGAACTACGTCATGTTACATGCATGGAGGTCCGTCGGCCGTCCAGTATTATCCTGGAGAAATTAGTCAGGGTTTTGTCCAGGATCAGAAAAATAAAATACTCCAAAATTGTTAGCTAATTATTTTATTATTTCTGACTTTTTGACCTAACTTGTAAGTCGTCATTATGGCTAAAATAAAACAGACACTAAAGGAGAATTTGTTGACCGTTGATATTATTCTAAGATGAGTTGGGGTTCGGTCAAGGTAGATCCAAAAAATACAAATTTAAAAAATGTGTTTTTTTAATAAAGGATTATCTGCCAACGTTTCGGCTTACTTTGTAAGCCATCTTCAGGGCTATCATGAAGACGAGAGAGGACGTCCTGTCCCTAAGTTTTGGATCTACCTTGACCGAGCCCGAACTAAAATCATCTAATAATAATATCTACGGTCAAAAAACTCTCCTTTTGTTTACATTATCGTTAAATGAGTTCATTAATGGCTATAATCGTTCAATTGGAAGGGGGGGGGGAGTTTAGAGAAAGGCTCAAATTTAGATTGTGTACTCATTATTATTAGCGTTTCGAAAATAGTGTATATAAAAAAAAAAATTTTTTGTAGCTCTTATGTTCTGATGATTAACAAAAACGCTGATGATTAAGAAATATATTTAATAATATAATTACTCTTTATAACCCTCTTATNTTTTTTTTTTTTCTGTGTTAGCCTCCCTTGCAACCACTTAGGGTCATTGGAGGGAGGGGCTATCTACAGGTTGCCACCCTATTTTAAACACCCATGGCTCAGGACAACCTTCTATATTATAAATAAAAGATTGACCTGGGCGGGATTTGAACCCGCGGCGTCAGGATTGCGAGACCCGTACGGATCCCCTGAGCTATCCCGGCGCCCCCTACTCACACCATTAAAAATAATTTTTTATTTTCACTTCTCCAACTATCCCCCTCCCCCAAAATAACGACCTCGTTTTCCGTTCTCTTCCTTTTACTCAAAAACGTTCTGAAAATATTAAAAAATCTCTCAGAAAAACCTTCCCTAACCTTAAGCTGTCTTTTTCCACCAACGATCAACTAAAATTTGTTTACACCATCCTCAAAGACCCCATCCCCCTTCTTAACAGAAGTAATGTCGTCTACAAAACTCCCTGTTCCACCCCTAATTGCAATGGTTCTTACATTGGACAAACAAAATTCCTATTTTCCGTAGAATCAATAACCATAAAAATGACATAAAGAATAAACTAATAAAAACTGCCCTCACTAAACTCTGTTTTTCAAGAAGCACACACATTTGACTTCGAGAGCATAACCATTCTTTCCACTGAACCCTATGAACACAAACGCCTTTTGTCTGAAACCGTTCACATTAGCTTACAACACTATCCAGTTAACGACAGAACGGACAAAGAACAAATTTCTTCAACTTATTCAAACATTTTCAACATTCTAAAAACCATTAGCCCTCCGAGTATCTATAAACCTGTCAACCATTTTTCCCAGTTCCAAAGTTACCTAATCCCAAAAATACCCTTCCTTTTTTTTCCTTTGTCCTTTTATTGCCCTCTCTTGTAACAGGCCGCTTTCCCTTTGTACCTTCCGCCTCTTACCTTCTCCCCCACCCTTCCGCCTCCCACATTGTTTCTCTAAAAAATTATATTCTTCAGTCATGGAAATGTGGACGTCCTCTCTCGTCTTCATGATAGCCCTGAAGATGGCTTACAATGTAAGCCGAAACGTTGGCAGATAATCCTTTATTAAAAAAATACATTTTTTAAATTTGTATTTTTTGGATCTACCTTGACCGAACCCCAACTAAAATCATCTTAAAATAAAAAACAGACACTTTTACACTTACATAATCATACATCGGAATGAACTGACAACGATGTGGTATGTTATTTTTGAGAAAAATATATACAGAATAAACTCAAAATTTAACTAATAATAATAATATGAAAAAACAAATACATTTTCTGATATATAGAAATTGATTTACTAATTTTTAGTGCAAGGGAACAGAATAAAAAATCTAACTGTCACAGCCAGGACTCAAACCTGGATCTCCTCCTATCCGGGCCGGTGCATTTACCAATTCTGTTCCCTTGCACTAAAAATTAGTAAAATTTACGTGGGGCCACAAAAAAATAATATTTATAAAATTAGAAATTGATTTATTTTTATATATTTCTATATTTTTAGCTATTCTGTATATATTTTTTCTGTCATATAACATACCACATCTCTGTTCATTCCAATAATTCTATAAGTGTAATAGTGTGATGATATATAAGTTAAGTCGAAACGTTGACCATAATAAAATAATTACCCTATTATTTTTCTGATCCTTGCCGAAACCCTGGCTAATTTCTCCAGCTTTGTGTATAATTTATTTTACAAAAAGTTTAAATTAATTCCAGTTAACATGATAAAACTATTAAGTTACTTCAATTACTCAAAAAATGACCTTAATGTAAAAAAAAATTGGCCATCGGCACAACCCTTATCCAGTTACCTCTTAGCTTCATTTTATATATTTATAAAAATATTATATTATGTCTTAGATTATTTTGGGACGTGAATATTGTTTTAGATAAAATAATATCAGTGCATGATTCACAATTGAATAATACGCAAATTGCATGTCTCTTTTATGGTTACCATGTATTACTAATTACTATGTAAAACGTGGCCAATAGGTCAAATATATAACACTGTTTTTATTTATTTATCTAACGCCTCTTTAGGAGATAAAGAAAAGTTTTTATGTAGATAAATCACAGCAGATAGGTGAACCTTTCCGCCACCAAGGCTAGGTCACTGGTGGGAGGATAAACTTTCCTTATGTATCCTTAGCGGCCCATAAGGGAACGTTGGTACCCCGACATGACTTTTGAAAAATTTCAACGGATTTTCACCAATTCTACATTGGAAATGCGAAAAATGTAGTCGTTAAAACTTTACAGACACACACAGCATATTTATTTATTCACTCATAGACTCTAATTTAAAAATAGAAATTTAATGAAGCCCAGGTCCTGGAGACATAATCTATAAATAATTTGAGAGTGGTGTCATTGATCACCTCATGTGATTGACTTTGAATGTCAATTCATTTTTTAAATTCATTGTGGTGATCAAATTACAAAATATTTTAATTTAACAAAATGTAATAAATATATAAAAGTTTAATTAGTACTATTAACAGTTAAGATGGGCACATTGAAATTTCCTGCAGCCATTATTTGAATCTGCTATTAAGAGGCATGATCTAAGAGGCGGTCTGCCTAGAACCGGTCACTCGCGAACGATTCATTCTGGGGAAATTACCTCACTATGCGAGGCGCACATACACCCCTCAATANTTTATTTATTTATTAGCAGATTTCCCGTGAGGAAATTCACCCATGTCGCGATTTTTGAAAAATATCTAATAGTAATTTAAATAAAGATTATTTAAAATAATTGTATGTGTTTTAGGTGTGGCATATAACAATTGCAAGGCTTTAGGTGTGGCTCATGTAACATGTAACTCATTAGTGAGACCATTTTTTTTTTTTTTTTTTTTTCAAATAGCCAATATTAGTTGCTCATATGTGTAGCCAAATCTGCCATTTGTGTCAGTCACTATCCTGCTCTTCCGATTTTATTTCAAAATTATTATTCTTTCTTCTAGCCAACAGCCTCCGTATAAATTTCACTGTGATGAGCTAAACGCCCTTTAATCTAGAATTTTAGAAGAAACCTTTAGGCGTTTTATAATATTTATTTAAAAATTAGATCTTTAAAGAGACTGAAATGATACAAATTTATTAAAATCCACCCGGCTTAAATATGATTACAATGTATCATACCTTATATAAAAGACGGATAGTCTTCATTGGTTTCTGCAAACCATCTTCTGTTGGCCAGAGCTTTCGGACATTGTCCATCCTCGTGTCCGAATGTGTTCATTCATGTGTTCACTGTCACTGTCTGTATTCAACTGCGTTTGTATTTTGTGGATTGGTCAGATGCGTCAGGTATAAGAGTCGTTTAGCTGTAAAGGTCGCTTATAAGGGTCAGTGTCCATTATTTTAGGTATTAGTTGAGGCAGGGATTAGTTGTAATCTCCTTTATTGAGGTGTTCAAAGTGTTCCGAAAGTTTTTGATTTTTGTAAATGTGTTTGTGTTTGATAGTGTCTGACTATGGATTATACTGTCTTATGTCTTTTTGCGTTGTTGTCGGTTTGTGTGTCGTCTGTTCGTTTACGTTTATGTGTTCGTTTTAGTAACAGTAGAGGTCTGAAAATGGTGTCAGATTGTGTGTTAAGTTGTACGTTAATAATGTTATTGTCTGTAGTCCTTGATTGTAAATTTCCATATTTTCTAAAACGTCATGGTTGTTTGTATGTTGGTGAGGTCGGGTCCGTTGTCTTGTAGGTGGTTCGCGTAGTTGGAGTCCCGTTTGTATGATCGTGCGTGTTCGTCAAATCTCGTTAAGAGTTTTCGTCCTGTTTGTCCTATGTACGTCTGGTTACATGTACATGTCAGTTTGTCAACTCCGCTAGAGTTGTATGTTTACACGGATACACTTATTAAGGCCGAATAAGGTACTATTAGCGTGATTTCTACTTCTCTTTACCGTTTATAACTAGTACAAAACGTTTGGAAAGTTGAGGCTCGTTAAACGGCCGACGGAGAGTACTGTAATTTGACTAATGTGGGAAATGTGTTGCCAACTCTCGTTAAGACACTTTCTCCATTTGGGCGGACGTTAAGCATCGGCGTATGTGAAGAGAGAGAGGCGTGTCGAGATGGACGCTCTCACGCGGCAGGTTCATTCGTCGGGAGCAGACATGACAGGAGCTTCCTCTGGTCTTGCGCGGGTCTTGCCGTGGGTATCAGCTGTGCACTGCCCTCTGATAGCCTTATCAGTAATTAATTAGCGGCCTCTACCACCGCGCAGCGCCCCTTATCGGGTTTCGGCCCCTTTGTTAAGGCCGTGTCAGATCTCCCTTAACTGCCAGCAGCTTCTCTGCTTTTGCTTTTCACATTATCCTCTGCTACCCACTGCTCTCTAAATTTCATTATCAAACCACAGCGGTTTCTCATGAAGATAACATCACATGTGGCCTTAGTTTTATAAATGGTTTCATTTAGTTTTACTTTTCCTTTGGATCATTGGCCTTTTAGTTTAAGATATATTCTTTAATTCACGTTTTCTGTGTTTTATTTAATTTAATTTATTGATTTTTATTAATAAACAAACGGGTATTTTTCCCATTAAATGATATAATGATTTTAAGGAATTCTGCTGTTTACTTAGTGTTGTTTATTTTTTAATTGGATTTTCACTTTTTTTTCCCCACTCTAGCATCGCTATAAATAGTTCTCAAGACGACTTGTTCTCAAAAGGATTCCCAAAATTTTAGTTGCTCTTAATTTCGCTTTTTTTCTTACGCCTGACAAAACTTAGGAACAGATGGAATGATTAAGGGTTAGAAGAGTTCGTAATGGTTAGGGGTTTCTCTCCTTTTAACACCATCCCCTTCGAAACTCACGTGTAACTTTTGGCAGATTTTTGTTTCTCTATTAAAGCCGTATATTCGAACATAAAAGACGGGGTTGGAAAACTCGACGGACACATCACCTTATAAAACCCCATCCCATGGAGAGATTTAGGAATGGATCATAATTTATATACAATAATTTCTACGTATTTATTAGTTTTAGGAAATAAATTATAAAACGTAGTAGAAGTAGAAGGTATCTTAAATTTTATTAAAGTTATTATTAATGAATGGGGCATTAAGGAGGTCCTCCTTCCATTTTGAAAATTTAGTATTTAAGTTCGATATTAGTGAATTTAAGGGGGAGAGTGAGTTTATTCGGTGATTAAGTTAAATAATCATCATATATAAGATCTCGTTATTATCTCCTTATCTAATAATGTGTTTTAATGAATATATGTTAAATGTAATTCTTCGACAATTATATTCTATAAAATTAGTTTAAAAGTGCATAACAAGGAAGGTTATTAATAACTGTAAAGTTTATGTACAGTTTCTTCTTCCGGGTTGGACCGCGTCAAGTTGTCGATAGTTGCCGAGCTTTCGCACATCTTTTGATGGTTTCTTCAGGGCTGAATGGAGAACATTCTCCATTCTCCATTCAGCCCTGAAGAAGCCATCACAGGATGTGCGAAAGCTCGGCAACTATCGACAACTCGACACGGTCCAACCCGGAAGAAGAAACAGTAAATATATCTCTCGACCGTCGAAGCCTACGTGAACAATTGTAAAGGTTGTACGGTTCTCTTCTCCTTTAACGGCCATAATCAGACACAGGCGGCATTTCCTTCACGGTCAAATAAGTTTTTTTTTTCTTGGTTAACCGAATTGAAGTTAAATATGAATATGAAAAAAGGTTTTTCCGCAAGTAAAAATACCTGTTTTTTTTTTTACTATATCCTTCTTTATTTTTTACAGCTGAGTGATTTGATCTAATTTTCAGAGTCAAGGGATCTCTCTGTATGGCGGTGGCATCTGAGAGAAATTTCCTCTTTGACGCTGTCCTTGAAAATAAAAGTGGTCAGCTGTAAAAAAAAAAATAAAGGAAATTATACGAAGAGCAGAATTTTGACTTGTGATAAACTTTGTTTATTAATAATAATAATTTAGTTGTGGTTTTTTTATCTCGCTTAAATTTTAAACAATTAATGAGAGGGAATAAAATAAAAAAATCTACCTGCCCCAGCCAGGGCTCGAACATGGATCTCCTGCTTTCCGGGCCGGTATGATTCCATTACACAACCGGGGCAAGTTAGATAACTTATGATATAACTTATTATGAGCTAGAACTTAATAAGTTATCTAGCTCGTCCCGGTGGTGTAATGGAATCATACCGTCCCGGTAAGCAGGAGATCCAGGTTCGAATCCTGGCTGGGACAGATAGATTTTTTATTCTATTACCTCTCATTAATTGTGTGTTTATTAATTGTTGTTTATGACGTGTTTTGGAAAGGCGGAAAATCTGTTTAGTTTACCTACTTTGGGGTGGAGTACTTCTTCTATTTAGTTATTTGTAATGAATTTTATTAAATGTTAAAAGCTTTAGTTAAATGTTCTTCTATTGCAAGAGTTTCCTTTTTAAAATATAATAAACCGCTTAAGTTGTGATTAAATGTGGAGCTGACGGGTATATAACCGACTAATAGATATGTTAAATTCCTGGCAGCTTGAAGAATCGTTCGTTTCTCTCTGGAATACTTCCCAACTCTTTTGCCTGTGGCTTCTGGTTAGTTGAGCTGTTCGGCTTTTAGTACTTCTCATCGATTCATTTTCCTGGAAGCGATGGACACGTACGTCGGCGGAGTGTGCACGCTAGCCATTCCTCACCTGTTGGCGCCCCGCGCAGCTCTCGGTAAACATCACACACTTTCACATCGCTCTGGTGAACACCCGGGGCATACGGAGTGCGCGATGCCGTAGACGGCTTGGTTTGCGTCGCTTCTGCAAGATGTACTGGGAGACAGATTTCTTCCTATGAGGAAATCAAGCCACTTGGTACCGTGATTGAAATTGTTCAAAAAGTTCTCCGTTCAGCACGAATGAATATAGGAGAAAAGAAGAACTTGATCATATTTACAAAATAAGGCCCGTGTTAACATTATACAAACATATAGGTGTTTTTATGAAATTCCTTATTACGTTAATATAACTTAGGAAATCCCCTTGACTTACGCCGCTCGCGCGGAAGTAAGTTGGGTGTTGTTTATACACATCTTATTAAAATTAAAATTAATTTAAGGGCATATTTAAATATTCATTCACTCACAATCACACACAAAACACAACCATTCTCAACAGCTTTTTCCCAAGAAATATTCTCTTCCTTATCTGTTGCCACTTCCTCAATTACTATCTAAGTTCAAATGCTTTATTTTTTTATCCATAAATGTATATCTTATTAACTTGATTTTGCCCCTAATGTTGTATGATCATTTATATCGTCCCAGTATTTCGCTCTTAAGACCTTTCCCCGCTTATATATACTAATATATTTATTTATTTAAAAATGTTGACTGAAAGAATATTTGTATTTTAGAGAGAGGTTTATCTCACTGATTGAATAATTTGTATTTCTTGTCTAAGTTGTAGATTTTTTTTTTTTTTACTTGGTTTTTTTTTTTTTANATTTTTTTAGTTTAGTCAGTTTTGAAATTATGTCTATGTGTGAACAAAAAATAAAATATTCTTATTACTTGAAGAAGCAAATAACATTATTTTTTAATCGTAATACCTACACTCTAGTTTTTATAATAACATAATAATATTAATATTTATTAAAAATTATTTTTAAAAATAACGCTTTACGTAGTGTAGTTTAACTTAACATAGTAATCACAGGTTGATCCTACTGACAAACTCCTCAAAATTCATTATTGAATTTTTTATTAACCCAACATACTTCATGTAACATTCAATATTCACTAAATTCCTGTGTCCTGAGGCCTTAGCCTTCAATTAACCGTTAATAGGGCAGAATATTTGTTTTATAAACTCTTCTGAAAAATTATTTAAAGATTAGGTCGTAAGACAATATTTGATGTCAACAGAGGTCGTTATTGACTTACTTGTACTATTCTCCAAATAAATCAATTGCCAACCAATAAGTTTTGTTTATAATTTTTTTTTAATTAAAGATTTATTCTTATTTCATTCTTCTTATGCTATTTTAGTGTCATCTGTTTATTGTTATATTTAGACTTACTTCAATTTTTTTTTTTTAAATTCCCATTCATTCGGGTCTCCAAGTGCCAAAAGAACTGCAGAATCTCTAGATATAGGTCTCATCGAAAAAGTGTGTGGTCAGTGAAATTTACAAAAGGATTTCCCGCTCGTGTTAACTACAATTACCTCTTCAATGCTCCTTTTAAAGGATATAATAATAAATGTAACAGCCTTCAAGCCAATGCAGTTATTTAATATACTCACCTGTTGATTTAAGTGTTATTGCATTTAGCCGGAAGAGCTCTTCGTTTTGCGTTTATTCACCTTTTTTTTATTTAATTTTTTTTAAAGCAAAATTGGTTTGTTTTAAGTGTAAAACAAATCATATTACTTTAGTTTTCTCGCAATATATTATTTTCTTGTAATAATGGTCTATTTATTTCACCACATTAAACTATTGGTTTTCAGTTAAAAATCAGTATGTTGAATGAACCTGCAGCGGCTAATCTCGTGCGCGAGTTCGAATCCAGCCGCCTTCAAACTTTTTTTCAGCTGGAAGTTAATCCATTTGGATATCACATAGAAGAATTTTGTTGCTTTAACCCTGATATATCAATTGATAGACTCAGGAATCAGACATTCAATACCGTTTCTGTCCTTGGTGAAATTAATTAACTGAAAAGCAATAAAGAGAGCTGTGTAATCTAAATAGATTTCTCATGTGTCATTAATGATGGATTTAAATTAAAGTAATTGACGAAATTTAACTTATAGGCTGGTGAGAATAATAAGCCTTAAATGTGTAATACTTGTGCTTTGCTGAAGACTGGCAGAAAAGGAAGAGTGGGAGAAAGCTGTTATCAGCCGTAGTTACATTCCTAAATATCTGTTTTGACTTTTTAAAATAAATTATTCCTTCTTATTTCTTGAATTTAAAATCTATTTAATTTTTCATTTTGAAATCCTTAACGCGAAAGGCTATGGTTGCCTTTGGAATCAAATGGTCTTGCTTTCTTGTATTTCCTTTCTGTGAGTTATTTTTACTTTTTCGTTGGAGTAATCTCATTGTTTACTTTCAGCGGAGTGTAGAGCGGAAATGGGGTGAAGGTTCTGGTGTCAAGGGTATTTTTCATAGGGTCATTGTATACTAGTGGAATGTTCTAGCAAAAATAAAATAGTTTTTTCTTTTAATGTGTGTGACTAAAATTTGAGATATTTAGTAGGTCAAGTAATGTGTAATATTAGCCTGCACGTTGTGTAGTCTCGGTAAAGTTAGTTAATGGTTCTATAATTGTATTTTTTTTCTTTTGTACTCATAATGATGATTTTTTCTTAGAAATTAATTTAATAAAAATAATTTCATTAAAATAATTTCAGCTAATTAAAATAATTTAAAAAAATTCACATTACGGCCAAGTTACTTACTGTTTTCTCTTAATTATCCAAGAGAAAAAAGAAGAAAATTTCTCTCTGTTATCGCATTTCCCAGTTCGAAATCACCTGATAACAGAGAGTAATATTAAGTAGTATCATTTACAAATATTAAATACATAACATGGCATGGATATATGGGTGTGTTCGTGTCTTTAAGATCTTCAAAGTTTGCAATTTAAAAAAAATAGTTTAGTTAAAATTCAATTACATACTCTCTTGTAATTTATTTTCATATCTATAAACCATACTATTTTAAAAATTTGCTATTGTTTTTAATATTTATTCATTTTACAGTTATAGGTCATTTTTCTTTATCATCTTTTCAGTTTTATATAAACATATTTATTTGCTCTCTGAATGTGTTTCTTTCTTATTTATTTTTGTATATATATATATATATTTTGGGGGCTTTGAAATATTCCTACGAAATTTTTGTTTGACAAAACTTATTTAAAACAAAATCACACTAAGCATTTTAGAGGTTCTTATTTTTTGTTTTATTTCTTTTATAATTTATAGAGTTTTGAGTATTGATTTTTATTTTATTTTGCAGGTGAGCTTCGGTCTATGTTCAATGATGGATGCGGTTCAGTAAATATTATCTATTTTGTCTTTTAAACAATAATTAGTTTCTGTGAAAAATATTTGCCCTCCCAAGTTGTTAAATTGGTTATTCATGTAAAACTGAATAACAGTAAAATATTTAAGTATTGCACCAATTTTTTATCACAATTACTTATTTATGGCTTAAAAGAAAATTTAGGCAGAAGAAAAATAAGTTCTTATTAGTTGATTTTAGTTGGGGTTCGGTTCAGGTAGATCCAAAAAAGTAGAAATTTAAAAAAAAAAATTGTATTTTTTTTTAAAGATTATCTGCTAAAGTTTCGGCTTACATTGTAAGCCATCTTCAGGGCTGTAGAGATGCAATGTCATGAGAATACAATAATAATTGACAATATTATAATACACAATTACCATAATGTAATGTGATATCAAAAGTATGAATGTAGAAAGCTATGTAAGAGAATTTGAAAAACATGGAGACAACAACTTATTCAAAACTAATTTAATAACATTAAAACAGTGATTTACCACACCTGCCTATCATGAAGCACAAGAGAGGACGTCCTGTCCCCAAGTTCATATTTCCATGACTGAAGAAAATAATATTTCAGAGAAACAACGTGGGAGGCGGAAGGGTGGGGAAGAAGGTAAGTGGCGGAAGGTACAAATGGAAAGCGGCCTGTTTCAAAAGTGGGGAATAAAAGGGACAAAGGAAAAAAAAGGAAGGGTATTATTGGGAATAGGTAACTTTGGGAATTGGGAAAAATGTTTGACAGGTTTATTGAGACGGAGGGCTAATGGTTTTTAGTATGTTGAAAATGTTTTGAATAAGTTGAAGAAATTTGTTCTATGTCCGTTCTTTCGTTAACTGGATTGTGTTGTTAGTTAATGTGAACGGTTTCAGACAAAAGGCGTTTGTGTTCATAGGGTTCAGTGGAAAGAATGGTTATGCACTCGAAGTCAAATGTGTGTTCTTCTTGAAAAACAGAGTTTAGTGAGGGCAGTTTTTATTAGTTTATTCTTAATGTCATTTTTATGGTTATTGATTCTACGGAAAATAGGGATTTTGGTTGTCCAATGTAAGAACCATTGCAATTAGGGGTGGAACAGGGAGTTTTGTAGACGACATTACTTCTGTTAAGAAGGGGGATGGGGTCTTTGAGGATGGTGTAAACAGATTTTAGTTTGTTGTTGGTGGAAAAAGAAAGCTTAAGGTTAGGGAAAGTTTTTCTGAGAGATTTTTTTAAATATTTTCAGAAAGTTTTTGAAGAGAACGGAAAACGAGGTCGTTATTTTGGGGGAGGGGGATAGTTGGAGAAGTGGAAATAAAAAATTATTTTTAATGGTTTGAGTAGGAAAACCATTGGACAGGATTTCTACAGCCCCGAAGATTGCTTACAATGTAAGCTGAAACGTTGGCAGATAATCTTTTTAAAAAATACACTTTTTTTAATTTATATATTTTTTGGGGGGGGGTTCTACCTGCACCGAACCCCAACTAAAATCATCTATAATAATATCTACGGTAAAAAAAACTCTCCTTTAGAAATAAGTTCTGTTTGGTAAGTGGCCAGAAATCTCTGAAGTCCTTAAGTGACATTGGAGGACGATGCTCAGGGCATATTCCACTCATGAACTTACTCTAGCCCAGGTATTTAGAAAGTCGCTCATTTTAGTAAGTTCTGTGACGGAGGGCGGACAAGATATGGAAAATCCCTTTCTTATAAATTAAATAAAATAAAATAAGATAGAATAAAGCAACATTAAATATTGTGTTACATCTTATAATTTAAAAGTTATTTTAAAATATAACTGTTATATTGTACTTATCGCTCACAATATTTCATGTTAATCGGAGAGGATGGTATCGCACACTTTACTTCCGGGGGCTTATAATAGGAAGGGGGGAGACGAATTTAGATTTGAATCGCTTTGCACTTTTTATGGTTTCCCTTAAGGAAATAAAGCTATGCACGTTCCACTTGAGGGGTATTTAAGAGAGACCAAAATTTATAAACGTAATATTTTCGTAATAAGTTGTATTATGAAAAATTATGCCATAAAAAATTAAACAGTTTAGACAATTACCTTAAATTAAGTACACTTTTTAGTTTTAGTATTGTTAAATTGCATTTTTATTTTTTATGAAATGTAGAGTACTTAATAGTTCAAATGGATGTTGTTGGGGTTCGGTCAAAGTTTATCCAAAAAAATACAATTTAAATTTTTTTTATTTATTATTATCTGCCGATGTTTCGGCTTACATTGTTAACCATCTTCAGGGCTATCATGAAGGTATGCCTATGCGTATGCCTGAAAATCACTTTTATCTAATTACACGTTATTATCCAAAAATTCTAATTCTAATTCGAATTTAGAAAAAAAAAAGTATTTCCTATTTAAAGTGACTTTTGACGATTTTCAAGCATTAGAGTTCATTTCAAAGTACATTTAACTACTTGTCTGATCTTTCCTGATTAATAGATTAATAATTTAAATGGTTATTATGACTACCAATAAATATAGAACTATCATACCTTCTATTATCCGTCTTTATTGGTTACTGCAAACCATCCTCTGTTGGCGAGCGCTTTCGGACATTGTCCATCTTCGTGGCCGAATAAATGTGTTCACTGTCTCGGTCTGTATATGTATGAATACAGACAGTGACAGTGAACACATGTATTCGGCCACGAAGATGGACAATGTCCGAAAGCGCTCGCCAACAGAAGATGATTTGCAGAAACCTATGAAGACGGACAATAGAAGGTATGATGATTAATAATTCATTGAATTAGTGTGACTTTTTGAATATTTGTGACATATACTTTACGAAAATGTATAATTTAATTTAATCTGTGGAATTGATATTCAACATATTAGAAAAAAAGCAGATAGGAATTACTTATTACTCTCCGTGGCTGTGGTACATTTGCAATGACTGGTCCATTACGGAAATTGAGGAAGCAGGAATTGGCACGTACAAACAGCTGCAGAGCTAGCAGCCCCTGCAGAAGCCTCGAATCAAATCCACGGGGGAAAAAAACTGAAGGTTATAGACATCTTTACGACAGTGCAAATCGTTCTGTCCCCTCTTCCATTTGCAAGTCTAATAAATCTAATCCTTGCTTTGAAGGTTCCACTCCATCTTTGCACAGTTTCAAATTCTTACTTTTCCTGGCAGCCTTTAGAAAGTAAATGCGAATTGTCGAAACACTCGGAAATAGTTATTCTATTATCAACGTAGGGGATGCTGGAACTACCGAAATAATAGAAGCAAGGAAGAAGTTATGCTTTATAACATTCTCACGGAAATTCTTATTCATATTTAAATAATTAATTAATTGTGGTATGTAATCCCACGATAAATTATCTACAAGAAATCTTCAGTGAAGTGCGGGCAGTTGGAGAGATTATCGAAGCTACCTCGGTGTTGCAGGGGTCAGCACACCTGTCCGGAAAGTAGGAGACCCGGGTTCGATTCCCCTCTGTGGTAGTAAGATATTTTTTATTTTTTTCTGGCTCCCTGTACACTTCTTGTAGATTCTTATAAAACCAGGTTTAGTGGCCTTTATTTTATGCATATTTCCCTCACCGAGTTATATAATAAAATTCCTCATTCACTCTTAAATGTGCAATTTTTCAATGAAACAGAAATAATTTGTATAGTTTAAACAGCTCATTTGATAACGGATTCAGACAGAGAGTTTTTCTGCTGAGAATTTAGAACTATCTGAATTTCGTTTGCTGTGGACTCTGTAACATATTATATTTTTTAAAAAATGATTTTACCAATTCAAATATTTTAAAATTTGCAACATTTTCTGAATGTTCCAGGATTTAAGAAAAAATGTGTATATTATATATTGTTATTTCATAAAACATATGTTTAGTCATTTATTTATTGCGTATGTATTATGCTGTTAAATAAAAAATATATACCCTAATTAGGTATATTTGCATACCTGATTCTTTGAAGATATATTTATTTTACCTTAAAATTTATAAATGTCACTTAATACCATAAGTGCCCGTGAAAAATTCCTTTTTTTTTTTCTTCTTAAATTAAAATTTCTTTTTATTTTCTCATACTATTTTCATATAAGTTGATGTTTAAATTAATCAAATCTCAAAGATATTTCTTAGTTTCACATTAATTATTTTTATTAGTTACTTTTATTCTTGATTACTATCTGCTGGAAGATTAAAGCTCTTTAGTTCTGTACGTGTGTGTAATTTGAAATAGTGTCGAGCTACTTTAAAGAGGATGTTACGTAAGCTATAAATAAGTTAAACCTCTCTGCCCTCTGACTACGAGTCATGTCAGACAGACATAGTGCCCGAAGAACTAGAGTAAGCTTTGTAATTCCAGCACATAAGAATTCTTTATGGATATACATGTAAATATGTCAGCACATCGAACATTTTCCTCTAATTCTTACTGGAGTACATTATATAAAACTTCCTTCTTAGATTATTCCCTCCGTTTTTTTAAACTATTTTTCAGTGCAGAATTTTTGTTGGGGTTCGGTCAAGGTTTATCCAAAAATTAAATTAAACAAAAAAAAAAAAAAAAAAAAAAAAAAAAAAAAAAAAAANTGTATTTTTTAAAAATTATCTGCCGACGTTTCGGCTTACATTGTAAGCCATCTTCAGGACTATCGTAAAGGCGAGAGGGGAGGTGTTGCCACCTGGATCAAATGTTCATTGTAATGTAAGCCGAAACGTTGGCAGATAATAAAAAGTACTCATTTTTTCAAATTGTATTTTTTGGATCAACCTTTACTGAACTCCAACGAAAATTCTATACTAATAATCACTACGATCGAAAACACTCACCATTTATTCTTTGTTTCTTTCACTAAAACAATTAAAAAAAAAAAAAAAAAAATTTAAAAGAAATATATTATTAAAATCACGCTACATTACCAATAATGGTTATAATTTTAATTGCTTTCCCTTGGGATATTAAAAGGCAATATTGACTAACAAAAAATTAAATCTTTATTATTGATCTAAGTTAATTTGCCCTAAAGAATTCCTTTTATATGTGGATCTAGTTTTATTTATACTGCTTTTAGATTGTAGATCTGTCTTTAATTCACTTATAAATATGTTAATGGGTATTAAAAAATAAATATTTTTAAAAA
>KZ807051.1:12216-37264 GCA_000696205.2 Oncopeltus fasciatus
TAAATAAATATATATATATATATAGCAACATAAGCTTTGTTATTTTAATATTAATCATTTGTATTTATTTTATATGAGTTTGCATTAGTTAAAGCATTATATACTATTACCAATATGTACAAAAGATAAGTAATTATTTTATATATTAATAGATCAATAATGTTATTTTGCTGAATATCAGATTTTTTTTTGGGCATCAAATAATGTTTTCCTATTCCTTTTACAACTGAATTTATTTTTTGTAAATGAATAGTTACATTAATCTTTTTTGTTAAATAATTTATACTAATAATTTTCGGGACATTGTTAAATATTAGCATGGACATTATCAAACCGGCTATGTTAACTTATTGCATGATTTTATAGAGCTGTTTATATGAGAGTATATGGGGTTTTTGCAATTTAAGATATTTTGTTGACAATGTAGATATACGAAACAAGAGGTATTAGCAGTTTAGGAGACGCAGGTTACAATTATTACGCACCGAACCCTGATTACATTTTCAATAGTTGCTTTATTGAGTTTTCCCCTATTGAAATCATTCCCCTACATAGCATTTATCAATGAACTGCTTGCACTTAATCTTATATACAACAAATTATTGGTTTTTAATTACTTATTTACTTTTCATGTTGGCCAGCAATCAAATTCTGTTAAATGTCATTATTATAGAGGCCTAGCTTTAAATTTACTTAACAATACATTTCGACACCTCTTTTTATTTTTCTGGGTGTCTGGGTATATATTTCATTAAGGTATAATTTTATACTGATGTCACTACAATTAATATCAATATTGAGAGTGATATTGTTAATTTAAATGAATAATAATATAAAATAAATAGAAAAACATGAAAAAATAAAAACCCTTCATATTAGGGTTCATACCGTATATATATATATATATATATATATAGGTATANATCTTTGTTTTATGTGTTTTATTGTTGTATTCCTTAAATATTACGTAGTGGTGCATTTGTAACCGTATTGTAAGCAATTTTGTTCCTAGTCTTCAGATGTTTGTCATTGTTATTAGGCACAAACGGATTTTAGTCGCCTTATCTTGTGTCTGAAAAGTGAGAGTTTGTGCTAGTTATTCCGTAGGTCATTTTGTCATCCTTTCTTGTAGATTCTTCTATGTCAAGGTAGTACATTGTCTTGTTTATCCTCCTACCCCTCTGTGAATATGGCGTTAGGATTCAAGCTATGAAGGTATGTGAGTATCTTTTCCCCATTGTCTTGTGATAGATCTGTTTTAGAATTCTACAATTCTTCTACAAGTTCTGTCTGTTAGTTCCTCCTTGTATCAGAACTTATGATAAGGTAGTATGGATAGGGCTTCAAATTTTAAGTTTAATAACCCTTTTAGGTACTCAATAAACAGTTACTGATAATTATTTTATTTTATAGTAAAAATTATTAATAAATGAGAACTTAATGCGCAAGTCATTGAAGTGGAATTGGAAATAAAAAATAGCATAAAAGATCATAATAAAAACACATTAGAATTGATCAATCATATGAATTAAAGTAATTTGTCATAGAGTAGTGACAGTAAAAAGTAACTAGATAGTCGTTAGGGAGATTGTAGCGTGTTTTATCCTTCTTACATGCAATTATTTACTACGTGGGAAACGATATTTCATAGGGAATGAGCCAAGGCTGTTCCACGCAACGTGGATCTCGTTGCAGTAAACCTGGAAGATATATAGCTCTGTCCGAATGATTACAGAGGAAGTCTGGCCTGAATCGACTGTTGCAATAGACCACTTTCACACGACCAGGTGTTTATGACCCCCGTACGCCTGTTATTAACTCATATGTTAACTCCTCTGCGAAGCGATGTACGGAAAATCCTGTTGGGGGAAAACGCTTCTGAGTGTTATCTCTGGAGGCGTGCACACACACACACACACACAACACACGCGTTCGCGCAGCGCTACAGCCTTGGGGCTCGTTCACACAGTCGGAATCTTGAAGCTCTTTCATTAAAGCTATTCGGTAGTTGTTTTTTAGGGATGAACTATAAAAAGATTTCCCGTGCAGAATCTTTATAAGATACTTTAACTAAGTATCGCAAGTATCTTTGAATCTTCTCCATGTCCACTTAGGAAAAGCTGAAATCACCATTCGTTCAATAACACACACAGATACACAAAGATGTGCCCGTGTGCGCGCTAAATATATTTTCCTTAGTTCAGGTTTTCCAAATATCTCAATACAATATTTTATTATGATCAATTAATGAGAGGGAATAGAATAAAAAAATCTATCTGTCCCAGCCAGGAATCGAACCTGGATCTCCTGCTATCCGGGCCGGTGCACTTACCAGTTATACTACCAGGACGTGNTTTTATTAAAATGGTTTAAAGTGAAAGAAATCGTTTTAGATGTTAAAAATTGCTAATTCTATTTTATCATTGCTTTTGTAACCAATACAGTTATACTACCAGCATTAGACTCATGAACAGACATTATCTTTCCCAAATCTCATTGCTTTTGTAACACAAAATTCAAATTTAAATGACAGAATTACTATGTTCCTTTTTCTTCCTATTCTTAATCGTGCATATGGAAGGAAAGTTTTGCAATGTTCTCTATGGCGAATATGAACATGTGGGTGAATAGGGTCGACAGATTTTGAAATTTGCAGGAAGTTCAATTATCCTTTCATGTTGTTTTCCTATTTCTCTTTCTACCTCATATGGCCATGGAGGGAAAAGGCCAAAGTATGCACCCTTAAAGCGCAGGATGCTCACATATCTTCTCCATAATATCATATGCTTCTACACCTTTAATACATCTGTGTATTTAATTTCTTCTTAAAAGAAAATGTCTATATATCCGGTCAAGTTGAGCGCACAAGAGGGAACCCGTCAGCTCGATGTGGTCTCGCAAGGGAGAACTGAACAGCTGGTGCCAGCGGGCTTGTACCCCTAGAGGTGAGGTCATGGTGGTGGCCTGGCTTCTTATTCCTCTTACCCTATAAATGGGTAGGAAAAAAGGAAGGCACTGATAACCATAGCAGTTACCATGATTTGAACTGCAAATAACAATAGCCATCAAAAGTGATTATGGCCAAATAATGTTTTACCAATTTATTTATATATTAAGAACTTTTAAAGAATTTTAACTCCCCATAGTATTTTACATACAGCAATGATAACTACTTCAAACTTCATAATATTTTAGTTTAGGTATTTGTCAATTTTTAATTTATGCACAATTGAAATTAACACATTACATTGGAATATAATTAAAAGTAAACGTTTATAGTAATTATTAAATGAAACAATGCCAAATTCATTAGTTGCGGACGCTAGTCAGACGTATATATGGCCGGTTTAATTGTCTTATATATATGTATGTCTAGCGTCCGCAACTAATGAAACCGGCATTTTAGCTGAAACTAATTATTATAAAAGTTTAATTTTAATTGTATTTAATGTAGGTAATTTCAATTGAAAAAGACCTAAGTTAAATATTATAAAATTTTAAGTGGTTATCTTTACTTTATGTAAAATACTAAGGGGAGTTAAAATCATAATATATTATTAAATTGGTAGAACATTATTAAAATGAGCGGTTTTATTCAATATTGACGTAAATATGATGAATGAAGGCGAATGAATACAAAAATAAAATAAGTGATTTGCCCGATACTATCAGATATAGTCTAATACTTAGAAGAGTGTTGTATCGGCAAGGATAGCTGTTCCTGAGGCACCTTCAGCAATCATCTGTCTGCGATAATGTACCAATCGTCTGATAAACTGACCTACTATCACGTGAGACACTTCTTGTTGACTATTCACAAAGGCATGAGTACTCCATACTCCTATCACCTTGTCCAATCAAGTCCGCAAATTTTTTAAATCAAATGCAGAATAACAACATACAACTTTTCTTGCAAGGAAAACCAGGCAAAGCAATTTCTATTATTCCGGCGAGTTAGTTTTTATATGTGTGCGTATGTGCTTGTTTGTTTGTGTGTGTGTGTGTGTGTGTGTGTGTGTGTGTGTGTGTGCGCGCGCGCGCGCGAGAGAGTCTAGTTCTTTTTATGACATTTAATAATGAAACGAAAATATAATTACTTTTCAAAAGGAGAGTTTGCTGACCGTAGATATTATTCTTAGATGATTTTAGTTGGGGTTCGGTCAAGGTAGATTTAATAAAATACAAATTTAAAAAAATGTATTTTTTAAAAAGATTATCTGCCAACGTTTCGGCTTACATTGTAAGCCATCTTCAGGGCTGTAGAAATACAATGTCTTGAGAATACAATAATAATTGACAATACTATAATAGAGAATTACAATAATGTAATGTGATATCAAGAGTGTTACTGTTTTAATGTTATTCAATTATTTTTCAATAAGTTGTTGTCTGCTTGTTTTTCAAATTGTTTTTTAAAATCTTTTTAAAGTCTCTTACATAGCTTTCTACATTCATACTTTTGATATCATAATACATTATTGTAATTCTCTATTATATTATTGTCAATTATTATTGTATTCTCATGACATTGTATTTCACAGCCCTGGAGATGGCCTACAATGTAAGCCGAAACCTTGGCAGATAATCTTTTTAAAAAATACACTTTTTTAAATTTGTATTTTTTTTTTTTGGATTTACCTTGACCGAACCCCAACTAAAATCATCTAATAGTTTTATATAAAGTTTTAACTTATTACTTCTTTTGCTGATGAGTCTAATTTTCGTTCTCGTCCGCAATTGAATATCTCAACAATTCTTACCCTTAAATGGGTAATGATTGACAAAGTAGCATCAGCCATTTAATTTGATTTAATTAAATTTTTAATTAAAATGTCAAAATATTAATGGAAATGGAATTTGGAATTTATGTAAATATTTGAACACTTTCATCTTGTAATACCTAATGGTCTCAATATTTTCATTGTCGCTAAACTAAACTTGCTATCCTCTATTCGGCTCATTTTGCAATTATATTTTTAACTATCTTTGAAAGTGGGCAAAGAAAATTGAAGCTTTCCTAAATAACAAAATCTATATTTTGAGCAAACGCTATATTACTATATGTGTCAGGAAATGGGATATAGAAAATAATTGTGAATATAAATAAAAATTTTAAATTAAGAAAGTAAACTATTCAAAAATAACCGGTATAATTTTAATTCAATTTTTAAACTTTTTATGTTGCAATTGTAAATTATCCAATTTTGACAGAACAAATGGTTTTTATGATGATGCTTTTGGTAGTTTATTTTTAGTTTTAATATCTTCTCTTTTTTTTTTCAATAAATCTCTAAAGAATAATTTTTGAAATAGGAACTCCATGGCCAGATGGTTCTCCTCTCGAAGCTGTAATATTGAATTTAGATGGGAATGGAGTGACAAGGCTCCTGGAGTGTCTCCGGACCTGGCTCCTGTCAGTGGAGAGTTGGGGCTGACGTATCGCAGACGTAACTGGACATTGTGTGCAAACAGAGTCATGTTGAATTCATCTGCAGCCCTCATCGGCTCCCATTCCACAGCTGTTCACTCAGCAGGGTAGCCGAGTTCCCAAGATTTTACCCCCATCTTTCGTATAAAGCCAGAGAAATTAACTGCGATATTGCCTACGGGAAAAATATAAATGAATTTATTGTAATTTAGGATACTTGGTCTGAAAGCTGAATATGAATTATTCCAAAACTCTTACAAATACAAGTCCAAAAACAATATTCTTCAAATTGAGTGAGCGAATCCCTGGAGCGAATCCTAGTTAAAAATTGTAAACTATTAAACACTTAAAGAATTCTCCAAAGGAGAGTTTTTTTAACCGTAGATATTATTCTAAGAAGATTTTAGTTGGGGTTCGGTCAAGGTAGATCCAAAAAACTCAAATTTGAAAAATGTATTTTTTAATAAAGGATTATCTGCCAACGTTTCGGCTTACATTGTAAGCCATCTTCAGGGCTATCATGAAGATGAGAGAGGACGTCCTGTCCCTAAGTTCACATTTCCATGAGTGTCATTCAGGGGGACAGAACTTAGAGCCGCACTCGTACCGGGAGTCTACTTCCACTTATTTAGATATCTTATTCTAAATATTACTGTATGGGAGACGTATTACTTAACTACTACAGAGTACAGATTATTATTTTTTTTTTTTTATGTATGTGTCTACTTAATGCTACGTAGTGCCGTTTTTAAATAGAAGAAATAATTACGCATTCTTAAACAGTATTAGTATGTTGAGTATATATTCCCACAATTTTTTTGTATATACTATTTGTTATAAATCATGTGGACCTTTGACAAGAGTAGTAATTTTTTTTCTTCAAACAAGCTATTGTGTAACGAAGCTGTCATTGCTAACTATGCATACTGGCTGTTATTTATGGTACTGGGAAGTGAAAAGTAATATTTGTGCAGGGCTTGGGTTATGGGGATGACTTGCTTTCTTCCATCCTTTTTAGTTGATTGAGATCGAAGAGGCAGGCATGAAAAATTACACTCTGATGACTTGGGCTCTACAGAAGAGGCGTGGAGTATCGAATCAAAAGGAAATATTTTATCTGCTGTCACCGAAAGAGAATCCGACAGGCAGCCGCCTACTAGCTCCCTGTCAAAACCACACTAATCTTCTCGTCCTATCCTCTTCCACTCTTCTTTGTCCGGCCTGTGGTGGGGCATAAAAGAACGAGAAAAAAAAACGAGAACAATCACAAAAAGCCTTTGAGACCCACTTATCAAAGGGCGGCCGCCAGTGGACGTTGATGGTGGCAGAAAGGTCCTCTGAAGGGAGAAGCAAGGAAGAGGGACGTAAAAGGGGGGGTAACTAAAGAAAATAAAAAATCGTAGGGAAAAAAGATAAGTGAAGGAGAAAGAGAGATGGGCGAAGGGTGGGCGAGGGTTGAAAAAAAAGGCGGGAAGCAGGAGGAGGCTTACGTCAATTTGGCGGGATTAAGGGATGATCCCCATGGAGAGATGATGGATGATGGGTCGGCCGGCCTGACGTGGTAAATGATTTATAAGAAGGACGTGGATTGATGATCTCTGATGAGGCCATCGCTCATCCGTTTCTCTCTCTCCCACAAGCTATCTCTGTCTCTGCCCTTCCCTCTCGCTGTCTTCCTCTCTCTTCGCACAAACATACACAAGAACACATCAGACCATAATTAGCCTTGAGTAATAGTTCGGAAAGTTCGTGGGTTACATCGTGGCTCTCTCTCGATCTGTCCTGGAGAGAAGAAGTGTTAAGACATTTTTATTAAAATATCCTTCAGAATACTGCCAGTGATTCGGGTATTTTTAGTTCCTTCTGGTCTGAGCAGTAAAATCAAATGAATTCTGTAATTCATAGGGGAAAATAGGCCTAAATTTACTGTAAAATATGATTCACTTGTTTCTAATATAATGAGTATGGATTGTATGCGTTAAGTAGTAAATAATAGTCAATTATAAGTGGGAGAAATTTAATTTGTAAAAAAGTGAATTATTCAAGTTCATTTATTATTAAATATAATTAAAACAATATTTTTTTGTTTCAAGAATATTAAACAAATTATTCTCATTTACACTGATTTTTCTAAAATCAAAATAGGATTGATAAGGAAAAAAATGTCATTGATTTTTGGCAGACAGCAAAGTTTTTATACGGGAGAATAAGTAAAATGCCACATTTTTACAATCCTTTTTTTTTATTTTAGGTTGAGTGTTTTCCTGAAGCAAATCTCTAGCATGCTATAGCACACTATAATCGATTTTGGGGCCTTGAAGACGCTCAGCAAAAAAATGAACAAGATAGTTCTAAGAATGGACTGTTTACTTATTTTACTGTAGAAAAAAAATTGTTTTTAGATATTAATCTATATCAAATTTGTAACAAGGCATTGGAGCTGCTTTGAGCCCTATTCTATATTCCTTTTACCAACTTTATTTTGGAATTTAGGGCTTTGACATTTTCTTTTATATTCTAAAAGAATATTTAAAAAAATTGTAAGATAAAGGTATTCTGTCGATTTGTAAATGTATTCTCTGACTTTTTATGGGGAGTCTTTACATGTGGGGACAGATGAATAACATATCTGATATCACGTGTAAATCAGTTTTTCTGATTACAAAAAAACGCCTACAAACTCTAAGATAGAACAGCATTGATTGATATATAGGGAGTTTAAGAAAGTGTGTTTTTCCATCAAACATAATTTTATATTAAATAATTTCATTTAAAGTCTAGATAAATATTTTTGTATAGAAAAATGTAGACATTATCCATGGAAAAATATGATATATTTACTTTGCTGTAAAATGCAGAATGGCCTGGGATATTTTCGTTTTACCGACATAAGCATGTAAGTAATAAGAAAACGTAATTACCGGAAGCCGCAGAACTTCATAAAACCAACAATTATCATAAATAATACTCACAAAAAAAATTAATGACTCGCGAGAAACAGGGTTTATCAAGACAATTAATCTCTCTTTCTTTACGCATCTCATACTTTTTTCAATAGGTAATTAGCAATAATATAATAAGTACATAAAAATTTTAGCATGCCCAATTAATGTCTTAATTATAATGCCTTTTACTGTCGCGATATAACGTGACACATGAAAGTAATTTTTTTCCTCCTGTTAAAACACGTTCTCTGAAAACTAAAGATGTAATCATGGGCAATAATTTAAAAAAAAAACTTCATAATGACGTTAATATATAATTTTCCTGCCAAATAAGACCCTATATTTCGGATTTTTTTTTTACTACAATCAGTTCAATGAGTAGTAAATATTGAAATGTAGATTGATTGATATGACATTCACATTTGAAGAGTATAGGTTTGTCTGAAATTTTTTGTAATACATTCATTTAGATTTGTAGTAAATTAAAATTGTCTTCCTTATTAAAATCTTCAATTCCCGATATATCCTTATTAAAATTGCCTTCTGAGTATTTATAATTTATAAATTATTGACTTTTTTATGATTTTTGAGAAGATTCCAGAGGCAGTTTCATGATGAAATGTAGTAATAAATTTTATTGGGAGGTGTAAAATAGGTAATAAAAAGCAATAAAAAAATGATTATTAATTATTTTATTTAGTTGTGGTATATTATCCCACGTAAATTTTAAACAATTAATGAGAGGGAATAGAATAAAAAAATCTATTCCTGGCTGGGACAGTTAGATTTTTTATTCTATTCCCTCTCATTAATTGTTTAAAATTACGTGGGATAAAATACCACAGCCAAATAAAATATTTATAAAGAAAAAATTAAATAAAGTAAATGACGAGAGTTGACAAAATGTATGACAATGTCATCTCCTTCTAGTACAAGACAAAGTTCTCGGCTTTCTCGTGGGTAAGGCTCTTGCTTGTGTAGAGGGAATTGCATAAGACAACTAATGCGTCCTTGTGGTTTAATGGTTAAGCACGCAGGCCCGGATAGCAGGAGATCCAGCTTCGATTACTGGCTGGGACAGATAGTTTATTATATTCTATTCCCTCTCATTAATTGTTTAACATTTACGTGGGCTAAAATACTACAACCATATAAAATATTAATAAAGNATATATAATATTATATACTTTATTAAATTATATCAGAATTTAGTGACTAGTAGGCTGAGGGTTCTCTCGCGGACCTTGGAAGGACACAGAGCATCAAAGAAAATTGGAATGTTTGAGGAATGTAATTTTATTTCTTTAAATTATATTACTGAGATATGATTGATTTGTAGTTATTATTAGTAGGTTTATTAAAGTTATTCTTTGATCGTATCTAAGTTACAAAAAATGACAGAAAATGGATTATATATGTGTTTGCATTTGCAATATATTTTTATATGTATATAAAACCCACACACACACTGTGTGGTTTTACATATATATATATATATATATATATGTAAAACCACGTAAGCTTGTGGTTTGGGTTACAGACTTGTAGGAACTGGGTTTTTCCCTAGGGATTCTCTCCCCTTATTTGTTTTCTACAAGAATGTTAATGGATCTCTTCTTTTCGGTTCCTTGTCCGCATTCCTAGCTCAGAAAAAGCCGATACAAAACTTATTCTCCTTTTGGGGAGGGATAAGCTAAAGCAAAATCTCGCTACTATACTATCGCCGCCACTATACCGCACTCTGGTTGAAACTCAGTAACAATTTTGCTTATTATAAACTTCATTAGATTTTATAATTGGCCTACATTATGGTTCAATTGCTTTAATATGTAAAATCGGGGAGGGATCGACTAGTGTCACAACTCAGGTGTATCAGTGACTGACCACAGGATTTGGTCATTCTGCAGACCCAACTCAAGAGTTTCGCACTCAAGTCGCAATGAAGTGTAGCTGTCAAAGGTTATATTTAGGGATTGATAAGGGATAGTTATACGAACATTAAGGATGTGAAGTGGGTGCTCACTTATTGGAATTCTATTGGCATAGGGAGGAAGGAAGTGAGATAGCCGTCCGTGATGGTGGTTGTTGGGTTGAGATAGTAGATGTCTGTAGCTGGGATTGCTGGTGAGGCAGGGATCCACTTCGAGATATAAATCTAGCCCAGGGTTGCATCGGCAGAGTAGGTCCTGTCTGCGTGCGACTGATCTGTAGGACACCCATGTTGGTTAAATAATCCGTGTTTTATCTGCTCATACACATCAGAGCCCCTATACCTGACAGGGTTCTGGAACTAAACTACCTGATAAGCCGGCAACACAAACCCGTGACCTTCAGCTTGTGAAAGAGAAAACCCACTTGGGTTGTGTGTTTTATTACTTAAACTCATTAAATCAATCAATTAATAAAAAAAAAATATATCCCAACCCATGTAATGGGAGTCTATGACATTTATCAAAATCGGTTAAAATTTGTGAAAACTTATTTTTTTCGTAGGAATTTTGTTTTAATATTGAAGGATTCCAACTTTGAATCCAATTATTTAAATATACATTTTGAGCGAATCATTGGTCACATTTTGCTTCTCCTATACGTAATCAGTGAAGGATGGAGAACTATGTGAAATCCTATTATAGGTAGAGGGAAAGTTGGCCTAGCATTTGTCTGTACCAGTTATAGGTATTATCTTCCGAGGGAATTACAAGCAGTCTAAACTGAAACATTTGAATTTTTTAAAACTTTTATTCTATTTAAAGTTGTATCGTGTTTTTTGAAAAAAAAAAAATAAATAAATAAAAATAAAGCTGAATCGCTAAAATTGCAGAAAGGCCTGGGAGGGAGAGTCTATGTAGGTTGAGAACGCCCTACGCCTTTCCCTCGTTAGGAGGTGGTAGAGGGGGTGGCTATCGACTGAGAAGGATGTCGTGCAAGCAGTCGATAATGTCGTGCTCTTATCGTTAGCCAGACAGGTAATGCCCTCGTAAACAATGCCGACACGAAGGTGTTAACTCTTTCCCAGCCCTCGTCCACACCCCCACCCCCTTCTCCGCTACCCTCTCACCTGCCAGGGCTACTCAAAAATTGATTTGTTTTGATGTGACCGCCTTCAACTACCCTTTCACACTCACACCCTTATCTTTCAAGATCTTCATTCGCTTGTTTCCTTCCATGTCACCAGACGATAACGTTATATAATGGGGAAATGGGCTTCTGCCGTAAAAGGTCCATTATTAACTTAGAAAGCCAAATCTGTCGAACGATTGACTAAGCAACGTCAGTCAGTATTGGCTCAGTATGTAGCTTTTATTAAAAATTAGATCTCTACAGAAATAAATATAGCGACTGTCGGTTAGTTATAGAGAATCAAGGTAAGGTTGCAATTATATTATTCCTTGATTGTGTATTCGGTCATACAAGATTAACAATTTCTTCTATGAATACAATATATGTAAGATGGCCCTATATTCGCCCAAGGAATCCGTACAGAACTGAGTCTAGCCCTCTAGGTCAGTTCTGGGTCCTGAGTGTTTAGGTAGAGTAGTTTATCTGTATGATCCGTCCCTAATGATCCCAAGTGGCAACAATGGGGATTAAGAACTATACTTTTGATGCGGTCTCGGGAACTGATTTGTAACCAAAAAGTTTTTATTTTCGCCAATTTCAAAATTTCGGGCCTTCATTAGGCAAAATGGGGTGATGGGGAAAGAAAGACTCCTGTTCTACATGACTGAATTTGATATATCCATTGATATGGTAGTCATGATTTAGTCACCTCATCATCCCATTTGCCCCGATTTAGGCCAAAACGTTGGCGAAAATAGATGAAACGTTTTTGTTTACAATTCAATTTTTAATTCTTCAGCTTCCAAGACCAAATCCCTGACCAACCTCCCCTTATAAGGCTCGACGGTCAACTAGTAACCTACGAATTAAGACTTTAACTTCTTTTTAACATATTATTAAATTAAATTAAATTCTATTTTCTAAAAGTACGTCACTCTAGAACTGTGTAAACTTAGTGAATTCCTCACTATTGCAGTTAATAAATATTGGTACATGTAAAACCACTGTCTTTTAACAAAAAAAAAAATAATGCTCTTGACAGAGGACGTAGAAAAGGCAAATGTGCCAGTAATTAAACTGAGGCAATAGTTTCAAAAGACGATTGTAGGAGACGTAGTAGTTATCCTACTGGTGAAAAGATACCAGTTGGAAGTTAAAGGAATTGCGGGACCATTCATGGCGGGCATAATGAATGGCGGAGGATATGCGAAGTCTAATTTATAAGGCTGAGAAGATAGACGACTGGCGATAATTAAAGAGGAGACATGGAAGGCACTTATGAAAGGTACGTAATAACCGCTGCCTGTCCTCCCGAATGGGCCCATCCATCACTGTCGTCCGGAGGTGTGTGCGAGCACCACTGAGTCACTTCCGAGGCATCAATGCGTCTACGCCATGTGGCAATGTGTATGTTTTGTCCGCTCTGAATATATGGTGTTCGTCTGGAAATCTGATTGGCAACGGTGCTCATTCTTCCTTGAGGAGCTCAAGCTGTTTTAGTGTTCGAGCACCGATGCACTACACCTCGGTTCATCAGGCAATGTGTAGTAACTAAATAAGTGAAGTTGACGAATGTTGCCACTGATCATGAATGTAGAAATGGCGATTTGGAAGGAGTCAAATACTTTATAAGAGAACATCCCATTTACAGGGGACAACAGATTTTGACTTTAAGGTTGAAGTATTCAAGGACTCTTCTTTTAAACTAACAGAGGCGCAATACACTAACTACACTTATTATTTACGTGGGATAATTGTACTTCATTGTGATCATAGAAATAGACGAAACAATTCTTAATAAGTTGGATATTATCCATAAAACCAAAATAATATAGGTAATTTGAGCTATAGAGAAAATCCAATCAGTTGTACAAGAAATGTAAGAGAATTAAATACCACTACTAAAATCAGTATCCAATCAGTTGTTTTTTTAAGGCTTTGCTAAATACCAGAAAGGAAATATTTAAAATATTCTTAAGGAAATGAGAAATTCGTGTTTCAAACATATGGCTTCTTATAACATAAAGCAAAATTTTCTGCGTGAGAAAATTACATATATATGTAAGTATGTAAATAGGCACTAAGGAGCATTTGTGAGTATCCTCAATGCCCATGCTCCTTTTACAACCTGTCGATTTCGCCGCACAAGTGCGGTTGAGTGATGAAGTGCGAGATCTCAGGAGAAGGCTGCCCGGAGGCGGGCTAGACGTACTAGTCATCCTGAGGATTATGCGGTCTATAGACGTCTCCGGAACCTAGTTCAAGTCACTCTTCGAAAGGCTCTCTCGTTTTACTTCCATGAGGCGTTTTCCTCTCCTTCCTACCCATAAGTACAAGTGGGACATTCTAAGAAGCCTTTCCTTGTGCAAACCTTCTCTGAATATTCTTCATTTCTCGGGGTCCCCTGATGACTTAAACTCTTATTTGACTCCCTCCTCGGAGTCCCAGAGTTCTCCTCTTTCTATTTCCTTACCAAGCCGCTCTGGTTTTAACCAAAAGAATTTCTTTTTCTCCGACATTCGCCTTAAGATCTTTTAGCAGCGACATCAAAAATAAAAACAAATGCAGTAGGCTGCAATTGCATTCCTTTAAAACTCCTCAAAGCCACCTTTCCCCGTATCTTTCCTATCCTTCTGCACACATACAACTTTTCCCTGCAGAACTCTGTCTTTTATGATTCCTGGAAACAAGCTCCGAGACGGGGTGGTTATACCCATCTTACTGTAGGCAACATTTCCTTGGTTCTCTTCTCTATCATGTCATATTTTCCCATTCCTCATCCGAATTCTATGATCTTTTAACTTTAAAATCCTCAGTACTTTCCCACCCCACCCGTTCTCGACATTCCGACCTGTATCCTCCCCCTTACAAACCTTAAATATTTTAGAAAATCAGCGAAGACGAAAGGGGGCAAATACTGAAAGCCAAATGAGGAATATCTGATGGCTCAGACACGTACTCACAGCCATTTCGGTCGATCATTGATGAATCAGACATTGGGACATGTAGGACAAGCTGAAGGTGCAGCAGAGCGACAGATTTGTACCTAGGGTGCAGTTGAGCCCTGTCTGAAGTCCGTGACGCAGAAACACTGACAGCGCATCAGCTCAAAGCCGGCTATCTACAGACAGCAGGAGCCTTTGACAGATGGACTGTTAATTCCCGGCTTGGCGGTCTCCCTGACGTATTGTCTGTACCCTTAGTCCCAGCAGATAGGCGGCTGGCTTTCATGTATCTCAGGCTAGGCCTCTTACTTCTTCTCTCGAATTTTTTTCTTCTTATACTACTTTATTCATGTATATATGTAATGGTCTTTACCATTTACTTTTCTACAACGTCGTGTGATCATTAATAAACATAATACTTCAAAAATCAAATGGAAAAAAAAATTTATGTTGAAAGAATAAGCTAAGGAATGTATTATTAGATGTTTTTCGTTGAGGTTCGGTCAAGGTAGATAGAAAAAATACAAATGTAAATTTTTTAAAATTATCTGCCAACGTTTTAGCTTACATTGTCTTGAAAATGGGATCCTGATGATGACAAGACGTCCCCTCTCGCCTTCATAGTAGCCCTGAAGATGGCTTACAATGTAAGCCGAAACGTTGGGAGATTATTTTAAAAAATACACATTTTTTAAATTGTATTTTTTTGGATTTACCTTGAACGAACCCCAACAAAAAAACATGTAATAATAATATCTACGGCCAAGAAATCTCCTCAGTTTAGAGCTAATAAATTTATTGACTTCTTCATTGGCCTGCTAACGACAGGATATGTTAGGATCTCCTGTGGCTGGCACTGCGAATTTGAGTCCTGCCATGGGGAGACTTTTATCATCAGAAATATACGCATGCCCTTTGCCATGGTGTTTAGAATGGGTTGGCAAACTCCCTCAACGACCGTAATTTCCACAAACCTAGATTTTCTTAGGGACCATTGAATGTCCAATAAGTGAAGTGATGTGTTATTATAATTTCTATTGTCATTTTTAACTGATTCCTTATTATATTCATTCTCCCCGGAGAAGAGCTACGAAGATTACGAATGCCAAAAAAGCATTCAAAATCATCTGGCAGGAAGGTAAAAGGTCTACTTTAGCTAATATTCTATTTAAAGACATGCTAGCCGCCACTTGGCTTTCAACAAAATATAACTTTTATCGTAATACTTCGGTGAAAGAAACTTGATAACCCGAACCTATTTTTATCTCGATAAAATATTTAGTCTCGACTTAAATCCATTATTTTGAAATCTTCCCACCTAATTTATTTATATCTCCATTATTTCATATTCTTAAATCATTGCTTATACAAACTTATAAAAAACAAATGCTTTTATGAACTCAATTTTGCATGTAAATAGACACGCAATATATAAATTTCAAAGCAGATGAAGTACTTATCACATTTTATTTGTTTATGTATTTATTTATCTGCAATGATAGATCAATACATGCTTCGCAATAGACATGCCTGAAGGCTTTATTATGAATATGACTTTATAAGATATTGTTATTATTAAGTTTTTATTTTAATATCTCATTAAATTGTACGTTATTTTTATTTTGACTACAAAAAATTACTTTCTGTGTTAAAAAAAAATTTTATGTTATGACATTTCTTGTTTCTATATATGTCATACAGCATTATATAACACTTATTATTGGGATTGATGTAATACGTTATATTAATAAATATATCAATTCAGAACAATATTTATATTTTTTTTTTATAATTTATTTAGTTTACTTATGTAAAAATAGAAAAATACTATAAATCATCATAAAGTTGTTTTAAAAAAAAAATTATTTTTTTTCTTTTTTTTTGTCAATAAGTTGTTTGTTTGCATGTTTTTTTCAAATTGGTTCTTTTTCAAATTGTTTTCATAAACTTTTAATTGTCTTACATAGCTTTCTACATTCATACTCTTGATATCACATTATATTGTAATTCTCTATTATACCAATTTCAAATATTACTGTATTCTCATGACATTGTATTTCTACAGCCCTGAAGATGGCTTACAATGTAAGCCGAACCGTTGGCTGATAATCCTTCATTAAAAAAACAAAAAAAAAAAATTTTTTAATTTGTGTTTTTTTGGATCTACCTCGACCGAACCCCAACTAAAATCATTTTAGAATAAAGTTGTTTTAGTTTAAATTTAATAGTAATTATCTTGTGAGCAAAATGTTCAAGAAATCGCGGACAAAAATATTTCATACTCTAAATATTTCATGTAGGAATATAGGAAAACTTATGGATCTCACTGTTATTCACTTTCTTTCTCCTATCTATCTCTTATCTATGTTGAACTATTCTCCTTATTCTTCCTTTCTCGAACATGGTTCAATAGAGTAAGAGATTATTTACCCTCTCTTTTTCTCCTCTATATGTACACTCTCTCTTTAAACCCATCTATCTCTTATCTATGTTGTACTGTTCTCCTTATTCTTCCCTCCTGGAACATGTTCAATAGAGTAAGAGATTATTTCGCTTCCTCCGTTTATCCGTGTATTTCTATTGCTGAGGGCAACCTATAGGGGCATATCTCTCCACGAAGAACAAATCAACAAATATACTTCGGTGTTAAAGAAGAAGTACTCATATAAGGAACTATTCACACTTCACTCCTACAGATGAGTTTCATTCAAGGAGAACGGCAGTTTCTATCTCAATCAACGCCTCCATGCCGTCTCGCCTGTTGAGCACATAACTCATGCATTCTGCGGAACCCAATAATAGAGAGACAATGGGTGGGGCGATCGGCCGACAAGGTCGGATGCAGCTACCTAGAGACTAAGGACGAGCAGGCGGACAGACCACACATCATCGGGCCTATAAACAACCCCCCCCCCTCCCTAATGCCGGCAGTAAATCATAAAACCCCCCCTCGTCCGCCCAACTACAACAGACTTATTGTATGATAATGGGAGAGGCGAGATAACTATCGGAGAGCACCATGTGCTATCTCTTCCTCCTCCACCATCTCGACAGTATATCATGGCGCCCGTCCCCCAGCCGCCGCTTTAATAGCACATCCTACAGATAAACGGCTTTATTTGTTTCAATTATTACACCCCACTTCGCTCTCTTTCCCACTCACACACTCCAACCCTCATCTCATGAAGGCAGAACCATTAATTTTTCCGAAGCTCGTATTTTCTCCCTGCATAACAAAGTGCTTCTTAATTATTGACTGTTGAAAACCAAAATAAGTCTTCTAATTACTATCAGCTTGTGGTAATGATTTGTCATTACACAAAAAAATAAATAAAGATGATTTATGATAAATACTTGCTTATAAGTGTTAGATCTAAGTTTATTATTCTCTGTCCTGTTTCGCATGGATCATTCTTCCTTAATCCTTTTTGTCCAACGACTTTCATTAAATACATCCAAACAGCGTTTATTTTTAATTTTTTTTTCTTAACCTCATTATTTTTGTATGCACAATTCGGAACTACTTATTGGCGGAGAAATAGGAAGTAAGGATAGAGTATTAATATTTACCTGTATATTACAATTATTTATAGGTTTATATATTAACCGAAGTGTTTAAAGTAAGGATTGGACAGGGAACTTGACTCAACAAACCTTACAATAAGACTGATATATATTACATTAAGTCACGCACTCATATACTAAGAACTGCTAAAAGAAAAATGGTGTAATGATATCATAGTATACTTAAGACTGAAGATTAAAAGTATTTACAGTAGAATAATAATAATAAAAGAAGAAAAACAAAAAGATTAAAANTCCTGAATACATCACAACACATGCAAGTGAATTTATCTTGGCGTGATAACCCCTGGATAAGTGGTTTAATGCCCAATTTTCTCCTGAACAAATGAATATTCCAACCAAGTCTAGTCGTATAAAATAACAAGTATTTTATAGAAGTTAGCAAACTTCTTATTTACAGTTCTGTCAATACTCATGATAAATGCATACTCCCAAAGGACTCACTTATCAAAAGTCCATTGAAAAACTGGAGGACTGCATAGCTATTCATTACTCAACATTAACAGATATATCAGTATCATATTTTAGAATGAAAGACAACTTGCATGATCAAATACATTAATGACAGGAATGACTTCAGCTATTTTTTTTTATTTATGCAGCAAAAAGAGTAATCAAAAGGAGAGTTTGTTGACCGTAGATAAAATTCTAAGATGATTTTAGTTGGGGTTCGGTCAAGGTAGATCCAAAAAACACAAATTAAAAAAATGTATTTTTTAATAAAGGATTATCTGCCGACGTTTCGGCTTACATTGTAAGCCATCTTCAGGGCTATCATGAAGATGAGAGAGGACGTCCTGTCATGTCAGTCATGGAAATGTGAACTTAGGGACAGGACGTCCTCCCTCATCTTCATGATAGCCCTTAAGATGGCTTACAATGTAAGCCGAAACGTTGGCAGATAATACAAAATACACTTTTTTAAATTTGTATTTTTTGGATCTACCTTGACCGAACCCCAACTAAAATCATCTGAGAATAATATCTACGGCCAATAAACTCTCCTTTTAGAATGAGTAAAAGTACACTGGGAAGGGAGATTTTACTGTTTGAAATTTATTCTAGGCTTGGCAGTAAGTGATTTCAAAAGTACAAATGTGATTTGAAATTTAAAAAATTGTTTTACATTATAATAACTATTATTATGAATAAAAACTTCAATGCAAAGGAAAATGCGAGAAACAGTAAGCCTGTATGATCTTGAAGTAAAGTCAATTTGTAGGTGGTAGCTCTTAGGAAGGAACGCGTCGATAGGCGGTAGAGATCCACCGCTGAAAGAAAGAGGCAAGAATGGATATTTTGATTGAGAGGCTTGGAAGGTTGGAGGGGTATTGACAGAGGCCGGGTAGTGGTGTAGGTAGCCCGGGGTTTCGGCGGGAGAGGGCTCCTGACAGCTGACGTGAGAGTGACGGCTTCAAAAGGACGACAGCTTACATCAGGTGCTCCCCCCCCCCCCCCCACTCTCCCGGATTTCCAAAGTGTTTCCTCCACCCACCACAGCCGCATCATCCATCCGAAGGTTGTCAACCCCCACGACCACTCAACAATCTACATACCACCATCCGATATGTGGACGACATCTTTGACTCTGACGGCCCGTCAATGAAACGTCCATCAAACCTATGCTATATTATATGTATGCTGCCTCAGCCATTTTCGTCTCATTTTTTATATTTGTTTTCCCCTTTATTCAAAACCTGTCCTTAACTTTTCACATTCCTGTTTTGAAATTCCCACAGCTGCCTGTCAAAACGTTTTTGAATCCGCAAATGAGGATTCAATAAAAATTATAATACTTCTGTCTCATTCGGTACTTATGAGTTGATTGTAAAACTCCTTTCTTTTGATTTCCAATTAAACAAAGCATACACTGTTATTTAATTATAAATATTTAATTTGGTTGTGGTATTGTATCCCACGTAAATTTTAAACAATTAATGAGAGGGAATAGAATAAAAAATCTATCTGTCCCAGCCAGTAATCGAACCTGGATCTCCTGCTATCCGGGCCGGTGCACTTGCCAGTTAAGCTACCAGGACGCGTTAGTTGTCTCATTCAATTCCCTCTACACTAGCAAGAGCCTAACCCACGAGAAAGGCGAGAACTTCGTCTTGTACTCGAAGGAGCTGACATTGTCATACATTTTGTCGACTCTCGTCATTTACTCTATTTAATATAAAGAGGTTAGGCTCTTGCTAGTGTAGAGGGAATTGAATGAGACAACTAACGCGTCCTGGTAGCATAACTGGCAAGTGCACCGGCCCGGATAGCAGGAGATCCAGGTTCGATTCCTGACTGGGACAGATAGATTTTTTATTCTATTCCCTCTCATTAATTGTTTACTATTATTTAATATTTTTAAAATTCTTATTAAACATTATCTATATTATAGCTTTTGGATAAAATGCAAATATGGTCAAAAGTTTTATTTGGAAATGTCTTCATTAATTTATTATTAAATCATTGACTTTTTAAATTCTGGCTTGAACCATGGATTATGCGGTAATAGAATAAATTGTAATATCAGGAAATGATGATTTCTTTATTTCTTGAAATTGAAGATATATATGGTTGCCGACATGTTCCCTTCAGAGCCATCCTCGTGTTGGTCACAGAAGCCTTATCCAGCTGAAAAACAGGAGGAACAATGGTGAGAACTGGTCCATGATGAGGAAATGGGGAATGACTAATATACAGGAAAAATGGCTGGTAAGATACACCATTTCATAAAGCTAAGAATAATATAGGAACGATAATATCTCTTACTTTTCAGGCCGTGTGTCTGCATGTCGCCTGATTCCAAATAATTGCTTTTTATTTAAGTTTTCTTTGACATCACTTATTCTCACCGTTTCTATATAAATTGTAGCCATATTTATCTCATTCTATAGCATTATTTCATAATAGTATCGCCCTATAGTATTATAAAGGTAGTAGTTAAGGCTTTTGTTTTATTTCTGTAGTATTACTGTTCAGCTGTTCGTGCTATATATTTATTAAATAGTGTATTGTTAGTTTTGTTTGTAAATTCAAAAACTTCTTAATTATTGATAGTGCAGTGAATGATATTTATGTCTGATTTGTAGAAAGGAACATAAATATTGAGCTGTTCTGCATACAAACTTCTCCAAGCACATATACTTCTTAATCTGGAAGATGGCCTGCTGTAAATCCTCTCTCTCTCTCTCTCTCTCTCTCTGTCGGAACAGGAGCGGAGTGGTGGTTGCTGGTGGAATTGCTTTTCCAGGGCAGTTTTTCTCGCCTGGGGCGAAATTACAGCTGGAACTGTTCCAAAGTAACAGCTCACGACCGTCCTGATGAAAGCGTAAAGGTCATGACAGTCCCACTGGGTCTTCCGTCCCCCCACGCCAAACACTTCTCATAACTCTTGAGGAAAGAGGCTCCAGTACACTTCACCTCTCCTGATACATTCTCCTTTTGAATAAATAGATTGCCAAGTGGGATCGAATTCAGGGTCTGCGGCATTAAAAGAGCACCATGAGAAAGGAAAGGGGAAAAGTTAAGAAAGGAAGAGAGCTAACAATTTTGACTTATGAAGAAATACATATATAAAAAAAATGAATTAAAACCATCTTCAACAATTTTTAGTGCAAGGGAACAGAATAAAAGATCTAACTGTCCCAGCCAGGACCCGAACCTGGATCTCCTGCTATCCGGACCGGTGCGTTTTCCATTTACGCTTCCGAGACATTTCTGATAAGTGATTAAATTCCTCGCACTCCTAGGCAGAGGAATATATCGTCGGAAGCTGACATTGTCAAGCTGTTTAAATGACCAGTCCTGTTTCGGACGGTTAGATTTTTTATTCTGGTCCTTTGCACTAAAAATTGTTAAAATTTACGTGGGATTTAATACCACAAAAAAAAATTTATAAAACCATCTTCCTGTACCTTATAAGATTAGATTAAAGTAGAATTTCAAAAGGATCATTAAACTAACTATAGATCGAACAATATAGACCACAATTAGCTGTTATTCATAGCGAATATTGTTATATTTGTGCAAAAAAGGAGGTCAATCTTTAGTTCGATTAAAATTGAATGTTCGTTATAGACGCCAAAACAGTCTATTTTCTGAAACCTTTTGGTTACTGAAAATCTGTTCATGAACAATACGTAAATTGATTCAGACGAAAAGGTAAATTGATTTGTTTTAGGGAGAAGAGAAAAAGCTAGCCGCCATCTGGCACTCCTAGATTCATAATTGCAAAGCACACTATTGACAAGAATGTATACGGTAGAAATAAATTAAGAACAATGAAGTGCTTGTTCATTAAAAAAAAAACAAAAAAAAAAAAAAAAAAAATCAACTGTTAACTTTTTACCATGATGGGATATCTTTTGTCCCAGGTGTGGAGGGGGATTAGCGGGATGGATTACTGTAGAGATACCTTGATGCCAGAATGAAATGGGATGAGCGGTTATGTTGTAGTGGGATTTGTAAAAACGGGTTTCCGCAAGTTCGTAGCCAATAGGAATCGATAGTTCATTGCGGAGAATATTGTTACTGATATAGCAAGACGCATGTATGACGTATCGGAGGACTTTGCTTTTGGAAGAATTGGGTACGGTTCAAACCGGGATCTATGGCTGTACGCCAACAGTTCTAGTCTGCAATGTTTTATATATTGTGAGATTTCTAGTAATAACCTTTAAATTGGATCCATTAGTCTTTTAAGTATTGCGTATCTTTTGTATTCTTCCATTTCATTTTATTCCCAGGTTTTTAGTTAATCTTCTGTGTCCAGGTGAAAACCAAGGTAGTGCGTTTCCTTAGAGAATGACATTATAGTACCGGTATGAGAAACATGAGGACACAGTTACTTATGCAAGGTTAAGACTTAAGTTAAGACTCTTTACTCATAGAGACATTCAATTTTATTCATATAGAGAATCTTTTGACCGTGGAGATTAATGGAAGAGAAATTGTTGGGCATCGGTCATAGTTGTAGGATGTCAATTGAGGAGTTTATTTTTGAAATATGTAAAGAAACAATTCACCTTCGATGATGACTTATTGTAACTGGCTAGTGGTATCAACTATATATGTTAATAGTAATGTGATGTGATGAGAGTTAGTGTAGTTTTGTGGTGGTGTGATAAAAGAGGAGATCTGAGAGGTAATTTGTATTCTGTAAAGCATATAATTAGGAGGAGGGGGTTAACCTGAAATTTTTCTATTGATTAAAAAGTGTTTCATTTCATTAATTGGTCATTTAACTATCTAATCAGTACAACGCTGCTCAAATAAAAAAAATATTGAGATATATGATTATTAATTACTTTATCATAAGGGAGTAATTTTAGTTGCCCAAAAAAATTCCCAAAACAACTGAAACAAAAGTAATGTATTTATGTTATGAGTATTTATAAGAGCTGCAGTTATGGCGAAGTACATCCTTTTACTTTTATACTTTGCAGCAGATGGAAACACAAAGTCAGGCGAGATAACCATGTCCACCTCCTAATAACCTACCCAAACCATTCCTAAATATTAAATTCATGTTTTCTCTTAGTACCCCTTGAGTTTCTCGAGGAAGGATGTGAAGGAAGAGCCGCAATTGCTACTGGCGACGGCGAGGTACCTCCTACCTTTCTATGCTACAGCTGGTGGGGTTATGACCGCTAAGTCAGGCGAGATAACCATGTCCACCTGCTAATAACCTACCCAAACCATTCCTAAATATTAAATTCATGTTTTCTCTTAGTAACCCTTGAGTTTCTCGAGGAAGGATGTGTAGGAAGAGCCGCAATTGCTACTGGCGACGGCGAGGTACCTGCTACCTTTCTATGCTACAGCTGGTGGGGTTATGACCGCTAAGTCAGGCGAGATAACCATGCTCACCTGCTAATAACCACTTTCTGCCTGACAGATGGGAGGTACGCAGTAGTTGTAATTAGAAGATAGCATGTTGACAGCTCTCTCGTTTTTCCTGTCTCATCGCGACCAGAGGCTCCGCTCTCTGACTGATAGCTTTATAAACGTATATAGAGTCCTATTACAAACTTTTTGTAATTAAAATAAAAAAAGTATATCAATATTACAAATTTTGATAGTTTTTGCCCCCCCCCCCCCCCCCTTCAGCCTTAAACAATTGCATTATAGTGTAATTAAACAATGCTCATTATAATAACTTCGTCACGTGAGAGGTACATAAACTAAGTGAATTCCTCAGCATCGTAGCTATTGAAATTGTGTAATTTGTACTTTCCATGTCAAATTAAAATCCAATCCTATTTTATTCTTGCCCCACGCGTTAAGGCTGCGTTTTCTGAACAAAGTTCTCTTCTTTCAGTAATCTCTATATAAATTACCATAAACTACTAAAATGGTCTTAAAAGCTCAAAAGAATATTGAATGTAAAAGATAATGTTTCTGAGGATGGAATTAGGTTAATCTGGAGTAAAAATGTGGAGTGCGGGCGCCAAACTAAACTTATTAATTTAAAATATCATTCCTTATTCTGAAATTTTAAAAACATATATCGCAGAGCAAAAATATATTTTGAACCCATTTATGTTGCATATATTTTTTCATAACACTAATAATAACGATGCTCCTGACTGTTATTAAATATAGTTTCACTGTATACCCCCCTCATACGATTTGAACCATAAATAAATCCGATTGAGGTTATGCAAATAGAAGGTCAAAGTGTAAGGTCCGACCATGTCTCGAATTTACATTCTTATATGCTAATCTAATCGCTAGTTTCCCTCTAAACCCCCACCCCTCGAACAATTTTTAACTATGTACAAACTCAACATTTTGTTTCGAGCCCAAAAACGGCCAACAAAATTTCTTTGCGAAAGACTACTAACTATTGCATCTAAAGCGTTGAAACACTACACACACACATATAGAACGTATATATATATAGAAAATGAAATTAATCAAGAACAGGTGAGAGAGAGTGCGCAGTCTATCTTCACTCCTCACGGACGAAGGACGAGAAATCCCCGAAAATTTTACTCTTTGTGATTTTTTTCTTTTTGTGTGTTCACTGCACTCTCTATCCCACCTGTTTACATATGTATATATGTATATATATATATGACGGTTAG
>KZ807051.1:58209-73964 GCA_000696205.2 Oncopeltus fasciatus
TATATATATATACATATAAATTGGACTAAATTTACTAACAACTAAAGTTTCTCCCTCAAAAAAAGCAAGCAGGTGATGCTGGTGGGTTTTTGAAAGAAGTAGGGAGTGGAGAGCTGCTGTATAGTCATCAATAGTGCCGTAATGTATAGTAATCAAGAACAGATTGTGCAACGCACACTCAAAAAGAAAAAATCACAAGGAGTAATATTTTCGGGGATCTCTCGCCCTTCGTCAGTGAGGAGTGTTTTATTCCTTGTGATTTTTTATTTTTGTGTGTGCGCTGCACTCTCTATCCCACCTGTTCTTGATTACTACACACACACACACACACACACACACACACACACACACACACACACACACACACACACACACACACACACACACACACACACACACACACACACACACACACACACACACACACACACACACACACACACACACACACACACACACACACACACACACACACACACACACACACACACACACACACACACACACACACACACACACACACACACACACACACACACACACACACACACACACACACACACACACACACACACACACACACACACACACACACACACACACACACACACACACACACACACACACACACACACACACACACACACACACACACACACACACACACACACACACACACACACACACACACACACACACACACACACACACACACACACACACACACACACACACACACACACACACACACACACACACACACACACACACACACACACACACACACANTATATATATATATATATATATATATATATATATATATATATATATATATATAACCTAAAATAATATATGCTCAAGAAGAGACCAGGTATCAAATTCAATAATTAATTCCTTTTTATCTTTGTAGGAGATTTTTCTTTTTTTCTATAACTCTTTAAGGAGTTTGGGTTTATTAATTTCAGTGCCCCCATTTCCTTTTAAAATAAAGATGCCGGTAGATTTAAAGCGTATATTCTATTAAATTTGTTTTAATTTATGGAAACAGAACATGAATAAAATGTATATGCTCAGCTTACCAAGTATCTATGCGACTGGTCTATTGTATTGATTTATATTATTATCAAGTTACATAACTAACATTTTTGAATCAGATATAGACCAAACTATATTCCTGTCGATTCGGGTAATTTACGGAGATATATGAAAATCTACCCTATAACATCAAATTGTCGACCAATGCTATTTACTAAGGCATGGTTTACAATACGTATAGATATGGGTAATCTGGAAAAATTGGAAATATAATAATCGAAAATTACTCATGAAATAATCCTACTTTGAACGCGCCGCTCCCCTTACAAATGAGCCACATTGAGACATGTAATGGATATTCGCCCCTATTTTCGTAGCTCAAACAATAGTCCAGGCTAATAGGAGTATTGGCGTCGTCTTAATGGATAGATTCTGTGGAACAATAATAGGAGGTGAAGGTAAAGCGTAAAAAAAGAAACCCAGGCCAGCCCCTTAAGGAGGTTAGAAAGAAGGGATGGGAGGGAGTGGATAAAATAATAAAAAAAGGAAAAAAAAAAAAAGGAAAGAAGCTAAAGGAACAAGGGCCCATTAAACGTTTGTCGGTGCTGTGTACAAAAACAAAAGGCGCCGCTGGTGCTGTAACTGGTGTTTCCTGGGTGCCGGCCTGAGAGGAGAGGCTCACGTGACAGGATGTCACGACAGGACTGGCGCACTGACAGGGGCCTAGCGGCATGTCAACTACTGGCAGGAAGTACGCGGCCACCTGCCGCCACACGGAGGTCCTCATCCTCGGCGCAGAGGATCCTATCTAGGACGGCCTACCAGTAGCCCACTAGCCACCTCTAGTAACTTCTAAAGATTCTTATACTAATGCCTGGAATAATTTGGTGGGAAGGGGGAAAATGAATAATGCCTTATGTTTTCGGTAACTCTAAACAGAAGGGTACAGACAAATTTTTCTGTGCCTTAATCCCTGCATAATAGATCATCTAATTTCACATGTTTCATTAGAGATGAAAAGAAATAAGAGTAAAAAAAACAAATAAGATTTCAAAGAAGAGAGATGCAATGAGAGCAAAAGGTAAGATCGCTAAGGCTCTCAACTGCTCAGGAGAAAATAGTAGGAGAAGCTTTCCACTTTCACTATTACATTCTTANAAGAGTGTAATGGACAAAAGAAAAATTACAATGAGTAAAAGATTTTTTGGGGAGACTTCTCGTCAGTGAGATGTGAAGCCAGACTTTTTAATTTCTTAATTATTATATATAATGGAACAAGCAATATATATATATAGCTTTGAAAGGAACACATTTTTTCCTCTTCAATGTAGTTCGGTGAACTACATTGAAGAAGGAAAAATATCACTTTATGATCATTTTTTTTCAAACGTTGCTGTATTGTGTGAACGTGGATAGCTTGAATTCTCTATGGATAATTTGCTGATAGGATTCTACAACTCCGCCGTTTAAATTATACTACAATTCTCAATATTCTACAACTCTCTCCATTAATTCTTCAGGTTTGAAGCGTAGCGCTTCACAGAAACCAAATTTCTTAAGTTTCCTCAGGCGGGCGTAATCAGATCCACCATGTTTCATTTAAAATGGATATAAATAAGTGTAAATGACGAATTTTAGTTTAATTTATAAGCGTAAAAAGTATGACCACTAAAATTTTCACTAAGCTGATCGGAAAGGAAGAATGGGTGAAGTGCGCACTCATCGTAATTATATTAGTGGATTTCTGGCTTTTGTAAAAATGTTATGTAAAATAATCGTTAAAAAATACATATTACACCTGTACTGCTCCAGTTTTTCTTTGTAGCTCAAATAATGAAGAAGATATTACGATTATAAATTTTTGTCTTCCTCTAAACCCCTCCTTTTCATAATACATTATGAAATCATAATTGCAGTGTATATTCAACGGTTTACAGTATGATCAAATTTTTAGAAATGGGAGATTAACCTGGAATCCGTTGCTGATTTTTTGTATGTTTCAAAGGCCCAGACGTTTCAAGCTAAGTTTACTCGGCACGTAGGGAATTTGTAGTTTATAGTTTAGGACATATTTACATCCTCACGAATTTATTTGTCAAAAAAATTAAAATTGGCATATTCTATTAAAATTAATATTTTATGATAATTGGCGGAACATAAGGAGTGGGGTTTCTCCTAAAACCCAGCCCCTCCTAAATTTTTATAAAAAACTTCAGTCCATAATTTTCATTAAAAATTTAACTAAACGAATTATTTTTTATTCATACTTGATACTCAATCCGAAAATGCTTATTTAAATAATTCAATAATAACCTCTATAAGTCAGATGATCAGAAATGGGTGTTCATCTGTAACCCAAGACTAGATTGGATGTCTAAGCAGTTACTCAAAGACTTATACATTTATCGTATTGGATTATTTAATAAATATATTTTGTCTTTTACTCAGAAAACTGAAACTAGCTAGCTAAAATTAGTAAAAGTGAGGTTTACTTGACAAGACAAGTTGAAATAGAAATAATTTGCATGTACTGCTAAAAAGTAAGCACAAAACTATTGTAATTTATAATATTTCTGTAACCTCTCAGATGCCACTACAATCGATAATTTTTTATTCATTTGCAATGTACATAGAAAAAATTAAATTCCAAATATAATCAACCCCGAAAGGTATTAAGAGTTCCAATGTACAAATTTGTAATGATTATTGTTTTATTTTTAAAGCAAAATAATAAAGACTTATTATTTAGGCACATTAAAGGCCTCCAGTCTTTATTATTTTGCCCAATGTCAATAAAAACTGTTCTAGCTAACATTCAAGACATAAACTAAGATTTACTTTTACAAAAGTTATTCGCTATATGACGAGTAAACGTTTTTTGAAATCATACAATTAATTCAATTATCTTAATTAGTTAATAAAATAGGCATATTGGAGATTTCTCATCTTCTAGAAGCTATCTTAAAAGAGATGTCGAAATGATTACGTAACTTTTCTACTGTTCATTGTTAATATTAGAGGTGTGGGTAAAGTAAAATGGATTTCTTTAATTATAATAATAATCAAATAAAAATAAATGTATATGGGATGTAGGTAGGAGAGCCATTTGTCTAGCGTTAGACCAGAAAATAATTGTTATATGAATTAATTTATATAAATTTTTTAAAGAGTGTTATTAATGGTTATCTGTATTTTTATCATTAATAATGTTACTGGTATCGAAAATATGTTACTTATAAATTAGAATAATATTTTATCTTTTTTTTTTTTAGATGTTGATAGTATATTCAGTATAGTTGATAGTATACCAGTATTAATCAATGATTCGTATTGAGCTGGTATTTGAAAGAGCTGAATAATATTGGGCTAAAGTACATGTAATATTTTAATGTTTATGTGGCGCTGTGATGGAGAGCGCAATCACTACTTCTTATTAGGTTGGATGTGGGGGATTTATCAAGATTTGCCTTTCGGGAGTCTAATGGTAGGGACGAAACGAAGTCGGATGAAGAAGTTGATTACGCAATCTGAAAAGAAGTGAGCTGTCATGGGGGATGGAGAAGAAGACAAGCGACACGGAGGAAGCAGACAGACAGGCAGACAATGAGAAGTCGCACACCCCCGCCCAGATACAGCCATTACCCTTGAAGGGACCATATATCAAACCCGGGCCTGCAGTAGAGGGGCAATATTTGCTGATTAAATCCCATTCTCTTCCAAATCACACACCAATAGGGCTGTCCCCTCTCCCATGGGTATAGGGCGCTCACACCCTCTGCCTCCCACTTCTTCTGACACGCTCCTCCCGGCTGAGGACGCCTCCTCTCTAATCTCTATAAATGTGAAATAAACAGTATTAGGAGTGTGTCTTTAGGCCCTTCAAAATAATCCTAAAAGTTCGAGCTGGATCACGAACCTTCCAATCGGCATGACTCCGCAACCGTCTCGAGGATTAGGTGCCCGCCAATCCTAGGATTCCCTTTTAATTTCCACTCTGGCTCTCAATAGTGTCCCCTGGGCTCCATAAATAGGATTAGGGATCAATGACGCTTAACGGCATCAGTATCTTACGATTTGTCATCAGTATCTGTCGTTACACGTCCCCTAGAGACTGCTCCCGTTTCCCCGCCTGTCAATTTCCGGATAATTTCATTCCCTTCCTTCTTCTGTTCCTTCAATAAATGTCATTCTTCCATGAGTCTCCTGAAATGGAGATTTACCTTCATAAAATATTTTACTTTTTGCTCCATGAGACAAAGAATGTCTCATCACAAAAAAATTCGCAGGGAGGTGTATATTATTCATAATAAGCCAGTTTCGATATAATTCATATCCTATATATTCTTGTGAATATAATGATTGTGATTTCTCAATTACTTCATTAAGAAAAGGAATACAATAGTATAGATCCAATCAAACAATTAAATTTGGTACTAATTTACCAACTTCTCATAAAATGTAAAGAAAATAGTGTGATTTACACATTTTTTATATAGTATTTTATTTTAATTGCAATAATGAGCAGCAATCTGAACTAATGTCTTATTGGTGATACATTAGAACTTTACGGTTACTTTCTTGACTTCGAAATCAATGAAATCGACTCCATTGAAACGTCTATGTAGTCCTATAAGATTACCAAAATAAGACGTAAAATGGATATCGCATTATTGTTCAATCGTTATAAATAAAAATTATTTTGGAAAACGGGATTTTGTAGTGTATTTTTGGACTGTGCTAATTTTATCAGCAAAAACTTCCAATAAATAGTTTAGACAAGGGGAGATTTTGCTGATGATTTAATTACCTACTAGTATATATAATAACAAATTTTACTTACAAGACTTAATTTATATAAAGATTCGAAATTTTCCAGTTTAATTTAACTAGTTTTTGTGACACATATCAACGCCTCTTGAAGTGAACAAAACAAACTAACAGCGCTACACATCAGCATAGTGACAGGGGAAAATCAAAGCAATGTCACCACATCAACACAAAATCTGCAAAACACATAAATGCCTGAATGTGTATATAGTTTTAGTAAATTAATTTATTTATTTATCATACATATCTTCGTATTATGTCTTAATGACTATTTTCGGAAATTTTAAATAATTCTAGAAAGAATTTTAAATAGTTACTTATTTTGAAGTTTGTAATGATAAGTTTTTGATTATTATTGGAGTAAATTGATTGTATAATATTCATAAATTCATAAAAATAAATATATTCATAAATAATTTTATGAAGTTCTCACTATAGGCTAGATGTATTTGTATAGTTGACAGTAAAGCTATATAGTAATATATATGATAATTTATACAAAAAAATTCATTCAAATTTGTTCAAGCTTTAATTTTCCGAAGGCGTAACAAGTAAATTGATACATTGTTTGGTACAAAATATAAAACTCATGCAGAAGAGACATTGATTATTTCTGTCGTTTTATAATATTGTCTCATTGGATATTAATTGTATACCAAGTATTAATTGTTTTCATGAAAAATGTATAACATTTCAAGGATAATATTGGAGAAATTAGAAATTAGTCAGGATTTCGGCCAGGGTTAGATAAATGAAATACTCCAAAATGATTGGGTAAATATTTTATTTAAATATCCATTGTAATTGATAACTTGCGCTCCTAGACAATCCCTGACTGCAGGAAATGACCTCTCGCCTGAAGATGGCTTACAATGAAAGCCGAAACGTCGGCAGTTAATAAAAAATACATTTCTTTAAATTGCATTTTTTTTTATCAACCTTGAACTTTACTAGTGAACATATAAAAACTACTTTTATGCTTTAAAATATTTTATGGAAAAATGCTTATTAGGGAAGAAATTACTATTATGGGCCAGCACTTCCCCAACGCACTACTAAAAATTAAACTACCTCGTGTAGTTTAATTTTTGTCCATATTTATCGAAACATGAGATATCTCATTCGATTACGCAGCATATAAAATAAAGAAAAATAATATAATGAAGTATATGATTATCAAATTAATAATGCAATTTTTTTTTAACCCTCTCATAATCGTTACTTTTTGTTTACAAAAATGAATTTAGTTGCATTATTTTAAAACAGTTATATTGACTTCTAATTATATGTGAAACCTTTAGTATATGCGGTTACTTTAAATTAAAGAACTGAATGTAGTGATTTTCTATTTTTCTACTTAGAGGACGATATATTTTTCTTTATTACTTATTTTACTGTCTGTTTTAACATATATTTTATTTTGGAAATCCAGCTGTCGAAAGTAAGGATATACGGAGTGTGTACCCGCAGCTGTCACTGTGGTTCGAGTCCCGCCTTGAAAAAACTATTGTCGAGAAATAAACGTTTTTCAAGAATCTTGATCGCTTAGAACAGAATGGATACCTGCAGATAACCCCTCCCCCAAGACTCTCCAAGTCGTTGAAAATAATGTTAAATAGAAACATAATGTTTACGTCAGAAACATATTAGAATTTTAGAAATTTTCTGTTACGGAGTATTTTTTGACAACAATGTTTGACTAAACACTTCAGTATGTGGATTCTTTCAAGAAGTGGAACATTTTTTCTCTCCTCTTTCCTCCGCCTAATTTAAGCGCGAAGAACATTGGTTAGGAATTTGAAAGTACCCTGTTTCTCCGGCTTTGCCTTTCAGGCCCAAATAATTTGAGTGAATTAGGGCATCGCAAATCACGGCAGATTATTTTCCTCTCGAGGCCTCTCGACCTCTACCCTCCCGGAAAACTAACACCCCGGGCGAGACACGCTATTAGCGGAGAGACGGGTCATTTTTCAGCGGAGGCGGCGGCGGCCGGAGAAAAAGCTCGGCGCCCGGAAACCACACCAGAGGTCGCTCGTTAAAGAGTCATCACGAGAGAGGAGCACTCTGAGCGCCGGCCTGTGTTTAGGGAAGGTCCTGCGGTTATTAGTGGGGCCGCCATGGCGCCGCGCTCACGGTAGCCCCAGACTAAATGTGTGCTTCGGATAATAGTGGGCCTCGAACATCGGCCCGAAACTCAGTGGGCCTCATATCGCCCATCATAGGCCAAAGATCTGCTTCTCTTCAATCAATTTCAAGCTATTAATGAGAGGGAATAGAATAACAAAAATCGAACCTGGATCTCCTGCTATCCGAGCCGGTATGCATAACCATTGCACCTCCAGGACGAGTTAGATATATTTTTTATTCTATTCCCTCTCATTGATTGTTTAAAATTTACGTGGGATAATAAACCACTACCAAATAAATATTTATAAAGTTCAATAAATTTCCTTCAGCAAAGGAATACTTACATAGAACATTTAGTAATTGGAATTCTTGCACCCACAAGTACTTATAACGACGAGGATGGCATTGCTCGTTCATAGGTCGATTAATTCCCTTCTAAGGGCTTCTTTCCAAGGTTTCATAAGGCAAATAAAGTTCATGTAAATACGAAGGAAAATTTGAATGATTACTTATTTGATTTTATTAGATCCTTGCGGAACTCCATCTAACACGATATAATTAGTTTTGTATAGTATAAAAGTGATTTCCCTTCTACAGTTATATCTTTGTTTATTGTCTGAAATCTAATATCTTAGTAATTATTAACGTAGAGAAAAAAAACTAAAAGAAAAAGTGTACAATACAATTGGTGTAAAATACATTTTTTTTTTTTAAACTACTGCCTCGTTTATTAGTAAAAAAGTGATGTATACAAGTTTGTGTGCTATGGTGGTGTGAGTGTAATTGGTACACCACCTATAGCGACTTTTTTACCCGTAGGTATGTGCGGGTTATGGTGAGAATATGTCTGCGGACGTTCTACTCCGAGGAGCATTACAAATTACATTATTTTTATTTATTTATTTTTTTTTTTGGATAAGAAAGTGTAGTATCTGTTCTAATCAGCTTAATCTCTGGTACGACCTTCATTGAAGGTCCAGAAGATTAAACTGATTTTTGGAAAATGACGGAGTGCTAGGGGCATACATTACATTATATTTTGCCCATCAACTTATACCTAACAACCTAGTAACTTATACCTAGCAACCTGGTACCTAGCAACTCATGTTTATTAAACTTATACCTAACTACCTAGCAACTTATATTTAGAAAGGTATACCTAGCAACCGACCCAGCAGGGTTTTAATAATAAAAACCTATTGAAATCACTGTTTAGAAGTGTTATGTGAGGGTGAGCTTATCCCTCCATCCGTCTTAAAGCTATGTCAGGCATTTGATCTTTTCTGTATATCACTTTGATGAATTATACTAATTTATATGAAAAGTAAGATATTTTAGGGCACAGACAGGAAGATTGAGCAGTCTCCTTTGTCTGTAAAGAATCAACCATAACATTGCTTTTTCTTCTTTTTTACGTTTACAGTTAATTAAACCATTGCCACAAAGGAAATACGTTTTGCATAAGCATTTGTTGCATGTTCGACTTTATTTCTTTTAATTTAGCACAATGACAATTGTGCTCTTTCTTGACAATTATTTAGTATGACTTAATTACATTTTATAATAACAATGTCTACCAAAAGAGGTTTAAATGGATGGGAGGGGATGTATTGCGTTTATTCTTTTGAAGCTGAGAGGGAATTGTTAATCCAGCAAGTTGTCGACGAGAAGAGGCCAGTGTCGCCGGCGAAAATAGAGCCATCCATCGTCGTGACAGCGTGACCCGAAAACAGACAGAGAGGGGCACACACACCCTCCCAGTCCCACACGCGAAAACTATGGCAGTCAGGACTATTAGTCAGGGAGGGAAGTGTTGCCCAGTTATCTCTGCGGTGATTCAGGGCTGACGTGGCGCAGATAAACCCGCCACGACCCTGCGAGAGATAGCGGCTATGATTTGCGGCGACTCTCCCCGCCCGCCCCCCGGCCACCCGAGTCTCCACTACCGTAAGCTACGATCCTCGTCACCCTTTTATAAGCTACGACCCCCGATACGACCCTCCTTCCCCTCGCACTGACGTATGGTCGGGCTGAGAGTTGGCCGCCGTCCGAGTTCCCTATAGGTCTCCTCTCGCTTATCTATGCTACGCAATGTGAGAGCTATGCTTCATCTTTCGCCAGAATCTTTCAGCATAAGTATAATGGTTTGGAAGTAAATTTAGGTTATCTTTCATATAATACGAGTAGCATCCATTCCTTATGGAAATAATTCAAAACATGTATATACACACTCACACACACACACACACACCCACACATATATACATATTGAATTATTTCTATAAGGAATGGATCGTACTCGTATTACGAGGGCGGGTCAATAAGTGCGTGACTTTTTAAATGAAACAAAGGTTTTTTGATAAAAAGTAATTTTATTTTTCAACATAGTCTCCTTTGAGCTCTATACACTTCGTCCAACGTTTCTCCAATTTTTTTATCCCTCCCAAAAAATAAGAATTCTCGAGCTCCTCAAAATATGTATTTGTTTGTGAGATGATTTCATCGTTGGAATAAAATCTCTTTCCGCCAAGCCATTTCTTAAGGTTCGGAAACAAGATATAGTCACTCGGGGCTAAATCCGGAGAATACGGCGGATGAGGGAGCAATTCATAGCGTAATTCTTGAAATTTTGCCATGGAAACAACACACGTATGGNATATATATATATATATATATATATATATATATATATATATATATATATATATATATATATATATATATATATATATATATATATATATATATATATATATATATATATATATATATATATATATATATATATATATATATATATATATATATATATATATATATATATATATATATATATATATATATATATATATATATATATATATATATATATATATATATATATATATATATATATATATATATATATATATATATATATATATATATATATATATATATATATATATATATATATATATATATATATATATATATATATATATATATATATATATATATATATATATATATATATATATATATATATATATATATATATATATATATATATATATATATATATATATATATATATATATATATATATATATATATATATATATATATATATATATATATATATATATATATATATATATATATATATATATATATATATATATATATATATATATATATATATATATATATATATATATATATATATATATATATATATATATATATATATATATATATATATATATATATATAGACTCTATGTAGCTATGTAGACTCAAAATAATTGATTACCTTAATGAATCGAAATCCCAAATTTGGGTTCAAATTATTTAAAGCCTAGGTGAATGCCATGAAAAATGAATGCGATTGGTAAATTTTCCCTTAGTAAAACACCTCTCTTGCCCATGTTCCTATTATAAACGAATAGTAATTCATGGTAATATTGCGAAAAATGACCATATAAGAAAACCCGTAATATATACACTAATGGTACCTTTGGGACGCCCATAACTGGTGTTTGGGGTTCGAATTCCACACGGGTAGGCTAGTATCGAAAAATTAAAGCCTCTCCAGATCTCCAAGGTGTTTAGAATAGGGTGACTAACTGTATATAATCCTAATTGAACGGTACAAAATTGTAGCATAGGAGTTAAAACAAATTTTAAAAATTTGGTCCAAAATTTGTCGCCTTTTTTGAAACAATTATAACATCATATTACTCACCCGATTTTAGATTTCCTTCTCACAGAAATCAGCAAATTTAGATTTTAAATTCCTAAATTATCTAAGGTAAGCATTATATATTCGTATTAAAATTTAAATTGAGGCGCATTTTCTTGTTTTATGATTTTCACAGATTACTGTGACAGACAATATATGTTCACGTAGGCTTCGTCGGTCGTCAGATGTATTTACCATTTCATCTTCCGGGTTGGACCGAGTCAAATTGTTCTTATTTGCCGAGCTTTCGCACATCATGTGATGGCTTCTTCAGGGCTGAAAAGAGAATGATGACTTTGGAAATCGGGACGGAGATCTCGCGCGGTTAGGGTGTGACGAAGGCGAATGCTGTCTCGAATGCTGGGAGTAACACATACGTGGAGCTGATGGCCGGCGAGTGTCGGCTTCATTCTTCATTCTCTTTTCAGCCCTGAAGAAGCCATCACATGATGTGCGAAAGCTCGGCAAATAAGAACAATTTGACTCGGTCCAATCCGGAAGATGAAATGGTAAAGACAATATATGTGTCTTTTTCTCTATTTATTCGCTGATCTAAATTCTCGAATTGTTAAGCCCATTAATAATTGCCTGGTAAGTCAAATTGTTTTTCTCGTGTCATGAGATTAGATTAGGTTGTTTTTATTTTCGATCAATCTTCGATGGAGTATTTCAATCAGACTTTTTCGAATATTTGAAAAACATTTTTAATCAATCTAAAATTAATAATTTAATAATTTTTTGGGAATGTGGTTTATTTTAGGCGTCATATTAAAAAAATGTACTCATTATACGCTTCTATTGAGGGACGTTTTCTTACTTGTCATTGTTTAACCATGATGAAACTGTTCAATCATTCTTCTGTTCAAACTTCTCAATCTCATTTATAGCTGTTGAATGATTGTAGCAGATGACTGCAGAGAAAAATGTTTTTATGCACAAGGAAAAAGGAAATAACATATTCAATGAACAATATTATCAAAGGAATCTACCATGTCTTGATAAACAACCCCTTTTTTAACATAAAACAGAAATAAATGAATGTATTGCATTGTTGTCTAGATGAAAACAAAATATCGAGTTTCCCATTTTTATACCAATAACCGATCCGCAATATTATTTTGTCCAACTCCGAAAAGCGCTATAGAATGGCAACGCTTACCAGTATTGTGATATATGACCAGTAGGAAGTGACCGGCTCGTTCGAGAATGCAGAAGCCCATAAAGTGCAGATCGGGGCAGTAAAAGCGATCCGAAATGACTCTATTATGACGTCATCATTCAGAAAACTTTAATAAGAGGGGAATGTTTGGGTAATTGACCTCCATGCTTTACGACCTCGCCCGAGACCCAGTAATTTATAATCCAATAAACGGTGATTAAATGAAAATAAGCCAAAATCTAAAAGTCCGGCATAAATGAAAAGTGATATATATGGATTGATTTATGAAGTGTTGTAAATAAAAAGCCTGATCATAAAATATTTCTGAGCTTCGGATAATGACGGTCATGAAAGTCCTCAATTTACATTCACATTTTATGGGGCATAATAACCTTAATGAACATAGAGCTTAATTCATTATTAGGCTGTCTCTTATACATCATGGGATTAATTTCAAATGATTCATAAAGGTGATTTTGGTTTATCTCCTTAATTGAAAATAAACTATTGTTATCAACCTGAGATATCAAAATCGTATCACTCATTCAAAATTTAATGATCTACATTTAAATACATGTATAATGTGAAAAAAAAAAAAATACTTTTATTATTTCATTTGAAACGACTGAATATAATATAATGAAATTTAGGTTTTATGTTCTTTCATTAAATTCATGTGAGCAAGATCGACATATCCTAAGAGGGTTAAATTAAAAGGATAATTATTTAAAATTACTCTAACAGCAGGATATTACTCATATAAAAATAATTTCATTTTGATAATCATACTTTACATAATCCATCTTGTAGCCGCATTTATTATTATTTATTACGGTCATTTATATATATATAAGGGGACCATATATTTAAGTATCTGATCACATCTCACCGACTAAGGGCGAGAGATCCCCGTTCGTAATTGCTACATATCGCAGCCGCGAGTGTTTAATTTTCTCTCTCTCTCTCTCTCTCTCTCTCTCTCTCTATATATATATATATATATATGTGTGTGTGAGAGTGTGTAAAATGAAACGCCCGCGGCTGCGTTACATATAACAAATACGAACAGGCGGTAGAAAGAGAAACAAAAAAAAATTCCTATGAGTAATAATTTCACTACACTTTTTCAACCGCCTATTCTTATATATATTACAATACTTTTTTTTAAATAACTGAAAGCAGCTGTGAGTTCCTATAAGCAGTGAAATGATTAACTTGAAAATTATTGTTAACTAATTAAATAATATAACTAATAATACAAATCCGATTGGTTTTGAGTGTATTTCGAATAAGTTTTATTTATTTATTTTACTCTTGATATATATAACGAAAAAAATGAATAGAACGAAAGGTGTAAAATATCATTTACGGAATTTATATTAAAAATAAGAAAATAAGCATATTAAGAGAAACATTTAAGAAAGTAATTTCAAGTAATGGGCAGCCCCCTCATTATTAAAACGTAGAAGACACATTCAATATTTAGGTTTCTCATTCTAAAATCTTTATGGAATTATTTTTTATTTAAGATGAGTGGAAAGGAGGGATTTAAAGGGAGATCGAAATTCATAATCACAATATTTTTGTTGTTATTTGATTTTAATGCATATTATAGGTGTAAAATGTAATTTTCTTTTCTAACGGATTTGTTCTGTATTATTTTTACGAAAAACGCTTGATAGAGAAGAAATTTACGAATGAAACTACTATGATGGTTAAGCGCTTCTTCCACTCTTCCTTACCGACCATTCCAGAGCAAACTTGCTCACCTTTGATTGATTGATTTGATTGATCGTGCCTTAAACACTCATTGTGCTCAATGGCTTGTAGGTATTTTTCATTACAAGGGAAATTCGCTTGGATTAAGCAGCTCCTACGTGATGGGCGTTTACATTTTCCCTTGCTGATTAACTCAATGCTCCCCTATACATGTGAGTGCATATATACATATAGACATGTGAGTGCAGATGACGCTCCGACTCTCGCCGGCCAGCAGCTCCACGTGTGTGTTACTCCCAGCATTCGAGACAGCATTCACCTTCGTCACACCCTAACCGCGCGAGATCTCCGTCCCGATTTCCAAAGTCACCTTCACAGGCTAACAGGAGGGTAGATCCGGGGGAAGTTTGGATTGTGCTCTTGGGCAAGGATAGGGAGCATGGAATCGGGGATTTAGCGTTAAGTAGTGTATCGAATCCCAGTAGGACGCGACCTTACACACAACAAAATGAAGGGAATTGCCGAAAAATCAAGATTTTACCCGCTCGCCTCATTGACCATAATCAACACATCAAGGGACCATTTCGCTTTCAACGGGTGATTTACCAACCAAATCCTTTACATTATTTTTTTATATAAAGATGAAAAAACAATGCATCTAGTAATATATTTTCCAATTTCTCTCGTGAAGAACACCCACTTAACTCTAACTAGTTATTTTGTTAATAATTAATATAATTTAAATTGAAAAAAAAAAAAGAAAATGAAATACAGAAAATAAATGTGTAATTAGTTTAAATTTATAGATTTAAGCCTGTAAAATTAATAATATAGTACCACAAATGGCTAGTAAAATGTACATGAAGTTTTTAAATATTAAAAATTAACAAATGAGATTTTATTTACTTCCTCCGCTTTTCTACACTTCTATTAGTTTCGATTTAAGTAAATAAAATAACCTTAATATTAAATACATATTTTACAAACATAATTACCAAACCTCTATTAATTTATTAAGCTTACCAAATTAGACAATTTTAATTAGTATATCTTTAATTTTCTTAAAGTAATTTTTTCAGTCTTATTATAACTGTATCTAATAGATTTACAGCCATTTCAGTTCGCTGCCTATAATATAAATTCATAGTACTATACGGTAGCC
>KZ807051.1:74154-87400 GCA_000696205.2 Oncopeltus fasciatus
ATTGACTTTATATATATATATAATCAAACAGGAGTGAGCGCTTCCCTCATTCTTTCTTCCCAGCCAGTTTGGAGTAAGGATTAATGGTAATAATGTTTACACTAATTAAATAAATAAATTTAATTTCTTCATTTACTTTTATTTATATGCATCTTTAACGAAACATGGGAAATCTTATATTATGGTGCTTCACGGACTTTTATTTTATTATTTATTACTTCTGAAAGCATTTTAATAAACAGTCCACCAAGTGTCTTGTCTATGTCGTTCAACATGACTTTTTAATGTGATAAGTTTAAGCTTTTTGATGTTTCTGGAACTTTTGATAGATTCAGAATTCAAGGCCTGCTATTAGAAAGTAAACTCTCTCCCTCTCTCTCTCTCCCTCTCTCTCTCTCCCTCTCTCTCTCTCTCTCTCTCTCTCTCTCTCCCTCTCTCACTCTCCCACCCTTTCTCCCTCCCTCCCTACCACTGTGTCTCTCTCTATCTCTATCACTCTCTCTCTCTCACACAGACACACACACACACACGTATATGTATACAAGTTAACATTTCCAAATTATTTATATTAAGAGAAATAGATTGGGAAAAACAAAGAGAAACTTATAGAGTATATCAAAGACAATTTTTTTTTTTTTTTTTTTTAATGTAACGTGATTAATTTTAGTTTAGGGTCATGCTTTCATTACAGGTTTGTTTACTTACAAAATATTTCTGTAACGAAGTTTGTCTTTGTAATTACATTTTAAAGAGAAAAGCCAAATTTCTCAAGAAAAATATTTAATTGCAGCTTCTAGATCTACAGAAGCTAAAATTTTACAATTAAAGTAAACCATGAATATTATAAATGACAATTTCGTTGTGCAACTTCAGAAATATACAAACAAATCTGGATTGACTTTCATTACCCTTAACTCAGTAGTAAGCAATCTTCAAAAAAAAAATTGTTTGCCCGCACTTGACATTGCATGTCCCATATTCCTTATTGATATATCAGAACTGTCGAGCGTTGAGATATAAATGATGTAAACATGTAAATAATCTAAAGGGTTATTATGACTACCAATGAATATAGAACTATCATAACTTCTATTATCCGTCTTCATTGGTTTCTGCAAACCAACAGAAGATGGTTTGCAGAAACCAATGAAGACGGATAATAGAAGGTATGATAGATGTAAACAAGCTTTATATAAACTACATTTTTTTCAAATTCGCTAGAAATGGTAAGTGTCCAGTTGCTCTATTATTGGCACTATATGGAGATATGGCAGGCTAACTAGACTAGCCGCGCCGAAGACTTTCAGGTGGGCCGATCCCGGCAGGCCCCTGTAATACGGGGGAGGAGAGGCCCCGCCGCAGGAACACAATAATGACCGTGCACACTGTAATGGAAGCAGCATAATGGAAATTACAGCCGAGATCCGAGAGCCGCATCAGAAATTACTGTGTCCCGCCATGATTGCTACCCTCTGCCACACTATATTTCACGAGGGCCCCCATCACCGCCGTCCTACCACCCATTAGAGCCGGGATCCAAAGGGATAATGTGTATCATTTGAAGGCTACGTACCAATCTGACTGTATTACCCCCGTAAGGAGGGGAGAACGTTTTTAATATTGTAACTACGTGGCCTACATTGTCCGTCTGCCTCGGCGAGAGCTGCCTATCGTATGCTGGCTCTCATTTTCTCAATCATCATAAAATACTGCCTAAAAAATAATAATCCGAATGATGAAGATGCATTAATATAAAAAAAATGATGATCTTATCTCAGAAGGGTAATTGGTTGAAAGACATATCATAATAACTATTATAGCTATTGTGACTTATTTCAAGCTCCCTCTTAATATAGTGACTTGTGCTGTTCAAACTAGTATTTAGCAGGTATGGAGATCTTTACACCTTCGAGGCACAAGATGCATTTTTTTTTTTTTTTAATAATGACTTTAGTTGTGATATTTAATCTCACGTTAATTAATAGAAGAAATACAAGGGAGAATAAAAAAATCTTACTATCTCAGCCAGGACACGAACCCGGTTCTCCTGCTATCCGGGCACTTATGCTGACCACTGCACCACCGAGGCACCGGCTGAGTTAGTAAGATTTTTTTAATTTTAACTCCCTTGCATTTCTTGAATAAGATGCATTTTCTTTCATAACTCCAATATGTATTCTGTAAAGAGAGGTTTTAAGTTTTTGCGGGAAATTTTAAGTATATTGTGTTTGTTATTTTATTTTATCAATAGCTAAACCTCCTGTTTTATTGGGTGATATGGTCCTTGATTAAATTTCTTCGTTATCCCCTATTGACGTAAGGGATATGCCATGTAGCTAACTTCATTGAAAATGTGAATTTAAAAGTATGAATTTATATTGGAGACATTTTGATAAGCGCATCGAACTTATTGTTAACTTTTTTTTTTTTTTTTAATATTTAAGTTATCCTGTAAAGTGATAGTTTTTATTAGGAGAACGAATTACGGCCAAAAATTTACAATTTTCCCCTTTGTTAATTTACATGATTGGTAGTTGATTGACCCTCTAGTATTATGGTGGATAAATTAATCAGGGTATCGGCCAGGTTCAAAAAAATAAAATACTCCAAAAATATTGGGTAATTATTTTATTATTGCCAACGTTTCGTTATTTTTATATTTCGTAATTTTATTTTAAAATTAGAGATTTAAGTAAACGCTAAGCAAGAAATTTCCTTAATAATATCTTTAAAAACAGAGATTATATCCCTAAAATGCATTCCCTAGTTTTTCCCTGAAGCAACCCAATCCGTCTAGCCCCTCCCTTTGAGTCAGTTCTGCAGCACCAGTCTCTTCGCTCCTCACTGTCGAAGGGCGAGAAATCCCCGAAAATATTACTTTTTGTGATTTTTTCTTTTTGTTTGTTCACTGAACTCTTCATCCCAACTGTTCTTCTTTACTATATATCGCAGCCGCGAGTGTATCATTTGATATATATATNCCATCATTTGATTAGTTAACAATGATTTTCAAAATAAAAATTGCACTGCGTATAAGTACACACAGCCGTTTTTAGTTATTTAAAAAAAATTCTAAGAACAGGTAGGAGAAAGAGTGTAGTTAACACACAAAAATAAGAAAAAATACGAGTCTCTCTTTACTCCTTACTTACAAAAGACGAGAAATCTCCCCGAAAATTTCACTCATTGTTATTTTTTTATTTGTATGTTTTGATCAATAGCATTGCAGATGTTCTGCATATTCTATTTATGCCCCATCCATACATTCTTCTTTACCCAAAAACTAAAAAACATTTTTGCCACCATGAGTATTTTGATATGATTATAGTAGCGCTGCTTGAAGAACGTTCAGTAGTATGCCAATCTATTAATAGGCTTAACGAAGAAATATACGAAAATCTGGGGACAGTAGAACATGGAGATTGGATGAAAACATTTTTGCGATGATATTATTGTCTTGACTGTGAGGAGAGTGGGGGCCGTGTGCCAGTAATTTTAATTTATCTAAAACCCGTGCAAGCGTAAACTCCAGCCGGGATTACTGAGCTGTCGGGAGAGGGGTAAGCTTCGAGAAGTAGAGGTCTCCAAGATTTGGCGAGTTGGGTGGGGTGGCTCTGTATATCACCTAGACGGTCCTCTTTGTCGGCCGGTTTGTTCGCCCCCCACCACTCCCACCAAGCCGCTCGGCAAAATTTACGGTGTCGCTAGAGTGGGAGAACTGTCTGCCTGCCTCGCCCTCACTGTACTACCTTTCCCACTTTATTTTCTCCTTTTTTTTTTTTTTTTTTTTTTTTTTTTGTTGTCCCTGAGGAGGCGCCCAACTCCTCTTAATGAAAACCCAGTCCCCAGGCTGGCCGTTGTAAGAGATGAGCCCCTTGTCTCCTTTATAGCTACCAGCTTCCTCCCCGGCTCCCATGTCTTCTTTATGGCTGGATAAATCTCTCACCTCTACTAACAAATCCCTTACCTTTATAATGTACTTCATTTAAGGCGTGGAATCCACTCAGCAGGTATAACACCAACCATATTAACAGGCACAGAGTCAAGAGAGACTTACCTCCTGAGTAAAGATTAGAAAGTTGATTTGAATGTTACCCACATAATATTCTTGCTATGTTAAAATAGAGGTTTAATTAAAAGTTTTTTCCTAAATTTTGGTCGGTTCAATGTCTATTTGAGCGAGAGCAAATACCATGTACAAACAGCTTCCTGAACCACTTTTTATTTGAAATTAGACATCTCGTGAATCTCCACATGAAGCATTTTAAATTAATACATTTTACCGCCAATAATTATTTAGTTGAAAAACTTTTGGATAGGTTAGGATTATAATGGAGGGCAATCAACTTCTAGGTTATTACGCCCTATAAATAACCTTTAATATATTTAATATAAATTAGTTAATAGAACACAGGAATCAGGATTATTTCGACTACTATAACAACGTAAAAATAAGAAAAATAACCTAAATTAATGGATTACTCGATAACGTTACCATTTTTTTTTCCTCTCTTTTTCTTCTCTTTTTTCTTTTTTTTTCTTTAAATATTATTATATATATTTTTCTACACCAATCCATTAAATAATAGCTAGTAATAATTTACCAAATAACGCCTAGCAATCTGCTATAACATTTTGTTAACATATTATGTTATAAACAATAACGATAACAATATGGTTGTGAATATGGTTGAAAAACAAAGTTGTAACTAAACTTAATGGTAACACGTTAATAAACTTAATGGTAACTAAACTACATTCTGACACACACATGCGCGAGCGCGCACACACACACTTTTGTGTGTGTTTTTCACACACACTGAAAAACTTTTGTTAAATAACTTTCTATTCTAAATTTAAAAACATTTTTCAATACAATATTATGTAAATTAAAAAATCAAACCAGAGACGCCAGGGTAGCTCTTGAAATCCGTTCGGGATGAATTTTTGGAAAGATTTATGGAATCCTAAATAAAATTGACTGAAGCATTGATCAATTTTAAATTTATGCTTTATTATTTTTTACTTTATTTGTACCCGGGATACACAAATAAAGCAATTGTGTTTTACTAATTTTTAGTGGAAGGGAACAGGATTAAAAAACTAACTGTCCCAGCCAGGACAGTTAGATTATTTATGCAGTTATGTTTTGTGTTAGATTAGTTATGTAATTATGTTTTGTTTGTTTTCATGTTTTTTCTTATTAGCCTCCTTTTGAACATGACTTACTTAGGATCATGGAGGGAGGGGCTATCTACAAGTTGCCACCCCATTCTAAACGTCCATGGCTCTGGACAAGCTTTTATTTATCGGTAAAAAGGCGGAAACCCCAACGTCAGGATCTCCTGAGCTACCCTAGTGGACCTGACTTATTCTTTAGTGCCAATCCATCTCTCTGTCTATGTCACACTCTTACTCTTTCTGTTTATTTATCAAACTCCTGATAGCGATACGAAAGATGGAAGAGTACAAGTCATTCCGAATCTTTAGTATCCCACCCCAGCCATCTGCTCACGAGCTTGGTAGGAGCTCTAGGTCGGAGTCGAGACTTATCGGCCGAGAGGAAGACACATTGTGTGCAAAAGGGGGGAAAAAAAGAGAAAAAGGCGGAGGGGGGGGGGGTCCTTCAGAAGAAACGGAATCCCAGCAAGACTTCTAAAGATCCCTGTTTAATAACTCTCGTAAATCAAGAAGGAGGGAACACATGGCCCCAGTTAGACGAAACATAAAGCTCGTAGAGGACAGCCGACAAACTGTCGAGACAGCGCCGTCCGTAATGTCCTAATTAAAGCCTGCGGGGCTTTACGACGGCAGCGCTACCCCGGGGGTAGGAACGACAGCCACCAGGACTCTGATTAACCCCTCTCGGCGGCCATATTCCAGGCATGTGTTCGAGTGACTCCTTCTGCAGCGGCATTTATGTGTTTATGCCCCGCACGGGGCTCGGACAGGGAGAGCCCAAGCGTTTTACGGCCGGCAAGTGCTGCTCACTGTAAACGTGCGTTTTAACGTTTCCGCTGCACCTGCCCAGTAACTCTTTATTGCAGTATAAACTTTATTTATTACTCGCCGTAGCTTACCAATAAAAAATAGAATGGAAGAGCAGTCCTATATTACCACCCTCTCTCTATCGCCTTCCCTATACCCTCCCCTCTACCAGCCTATAAATCCACCTAAATAAGTACTAATATATTGTAACAGAACTAGAGAATATTTTTAAGTGAAAATTATTCTACAGCTTTTATTTTAGCTATCTAGGTCTCATCAAATTTTTTTTTTTTTTTCAACCTATAACTGTAATCCAAACAAGCTATAATCAACATACACACGCATTATAAGAACATAGATTGCTTAAAATAATCTATAGCCTTGATTTATAGCCTCCTCTTTCGCCGGCGGTAATATTACGTGAATGTTTATGGAACTGGAATCAAGAATAAAATATATAAATAAAAGTTAATCGTATTACACCCAAAACCTATTGGATTTATATCATTAGTTCCATCATTTGATTAGTTAACAATGATTTTCAAAATAAAAATTGCACTGCGTATAAGTACACACAGCCGTTTTTAGTTATTTAAAAAAAATTCTAAGAACAGGTAGGAGAAAGAGTGTAGTTAACACACAAAAATAAGAAAAAATACGAGTCTCTCTTTACTCCTTACTTACAAAAGACGAGAAATCTCCCCGAAAATTTCACTCATTGTTATTTTTTTATTTGTATGTTCACTATATTCTTTTTCCCACTTGTTCTTATTTATTATATATATCGTTTCATTTTGTTCATATACTTATATATATATATNCATAAAAAACGAAACATGGAAATGGTCGAACGGAATTTGAAAATATTTTTGGATCTAAATTGTGTTTGTGCTTTCGTTCACAAATTTATCAATTCTTATTTTTGGACTTTTTTAAAATTTAATTTTCTACGATTTTCATAGTTTTTGCAAGCAGAAGTTTCACTAAAGAGAAGATTAATCAAAATTTTCTTGATTAGGAGAGTAAAGGGCTAATAATACCTTGTAACTTACATATTACAAAGCATTTAGACAAATCTATTCATATGCTCGAAAAGCTCGCCTATGGTTATTTGTCTAAGCACCGTCCATATATATATATTCACAAAGCTCAAAACTTATGAAAATGAAAATTATGATAAATTACAATTTATAATAATTAATGAATGATTAATTTCTAACAAAAAAATTTCTTTACAAAGAGTAGAGTATTTTTTTTTTTTTCCCCCAAGTCTGGTTATAATTCTATATTTTTTACTCATATGGACCTAATTTTTAGTAGTTATATTTTATTTAAAAAAAACTAGTTACATAGTGCTAGCTAGCCAAATCTTAATTAAAAAAGTGTTAACTATTTATTAATACATCAGATTATAAATTTATATATTCCTATGTACATGAGTGTGTACCAAAATCATAAATTACATGTATATCCATACTATCCGGATACCTACATATACAGACATGATACGTATATCTGATATCCTCAAGAGTTTAAATACATTTAAATAAAAACGAGGTTGCTGGTGTTTAATAAAAACCTATAGTAAAGTTTAGCCCTTGCTACTAGTGGGAAATTTTGATGAACAACAAAGAGCGTGTGAGAAGTATTTCTATGTCCTAAGACAAGTTCCTTCCCTCTTAAATGGACATTACTTTTCATATACTTCTATAAATTTCTAATACATATTTGGTTTGCATAACTGATCTTTTAATACTGTTTAAAGCTATATTTCGGTCATAGAAAAGAGAGATTATTAAAGTAACAGGTGCATATATTTTTTTTTTTTACTTTTGTAGCTACATCACTAGAACGCTGAATTCGATCACAACAGTTATTTTTTTTATAAATTTAGGTTATTATAAAAATAATAAATCGCAAATATTTAAAAATTAAATAATGAATTGAATATATATATACTTGTAAGAGGAGTTTCGAATTAAAAAAAAAAAAGAAGCTTTTAAAAAGCATTATATTTGTGTTTCAAGTATTTAAAATATTTTTATTAAATTCTCTAAATAAGAATACTTAATAATGAGGGTCAGTGTATATAGAAAATACAGAATTCTTTTCAAATCCCATATTTTTCAATCAGATTTTTAGTTAACTTTATATATTTGATAGCTAGATTGTTTTAGATTTCCTCATCCTGGGAAGGATTAAACCTAATTAGTACATGTATATCCATCTAGATTAGTAATTTATTTTTTTTATTTTTTTTTTTTTTCAACTCTCTCTAAAGTAATAAGAGCTATGGAGAGAGGGGGCACGTAGAGGTAGCTACCGTATTCTAACCGCCCATAGCCCTGGGCAATCTTTTACTTGTCGATAAAAGCTTGCCCAGGGCTGGATGTGGACCCTCAGCACCCGCATTAAGTAACGCATACGGATCCCCTGATTTATACAGAGCTTTTACATCCATACTACAGGTCAGAATCCAGGTCCATACTACAGAATGGGGTAATACAAATATAAATTAAATGAGATTACTAAAGAGCATAAGTGACTAAATACTAATCTGTTTTTATAACAAATATCTCCGTTCATGAAAGAGGTTTGTAATGAAAATGAATGAGAATTTTTATTCCTCTCCCTGGTGTCCGCCCGCTTCGTTAATTTAATTCTTGCTCAATTCCCCCCCTTTTCGCCCCGTTGACACGACAATTTATTTTATTGCTCTTGTTTCATTGTTTTCAATTGCTCTGTTGCCGACATGTCAATTCCAATAACAAGTGGACGTTATAATCGTAAATTTCTCTTTGTCTATATTCCTTTTTCGTTTGTCCCCATCTCTACTAAGCTGTGTTTTTATTCCTCTGTAAATAAATTGGCTTTGACAAAGAGCGGAGGTAATATTTTTAAGTAGACATTGTATTATTTCCGTCATCGAGGTATTTTTATTTACATCCTTCATCGTAGTATTTTTAAGATGAAATCCGTATCAAAGTGAAAAATTTCTGGTTTTACCCTAGTAAAATTGTAAAGCAATTTTATTTTCTTGCTGACTAAAAGTAGAATTTCTATAGCATATAGTAAGGATGAAATATTGTTGTAAATTTTAAACACCAACACAACAAAAGTGTGGAGAACAGTTTGTTTTTATTTTATACATATATAAAGTTTTATATTTCAATTATCTTAAATAGAGCAAACTTTAAAATTGACAACTTTAAAATAGTAACTTTTAAATTACCTCCTCTTTTGGACTTTTAGAACTCATTAAAAAATAAATGAACTCCTAAAATAGCGAATTCGATTTCTCAGTTTTAAAGTTAGGAGACCGCTTATTACATACCGGCATTATTAAATTATTAAAAACCTTTCTTTACATGCATATTATTTAATTTTATCCTTTAAACATTTTTTTATAATGTATAATTTATATTGTATAATGTGAGAAAAATGGAAAAGAAAAATTGGTAAAAAAAAGAAATGTGTGTACAATATTGTTACGATAACAATATTTTATTCAATAACATTTTATACTTAATTGAAATTCCTTCTTTTATTTTAGTTTTATTTATATTAAAGAGTAAATAAGTTTTGGCCTCAAAAAAATCAAACTGAGAATTACAAAATCCATAATGAAATATATTTTTTGTTCATATTGCAATGAACTCAGTTGAAATTAATAACAATATTGAATTCGCCAACGGCATTTTCTAAAATACATTCATTAATAGCATTTAAAATTTATTATCTTATGGTTATTACCGTTAAAAAAAAAGGTGAAAATAAGAGAGTTCAACATAAATTATCTATTCTCATTTGAATATCTACATTTGTAGATACTCACTTTCTCTTCAATTTAATAATTCTATTTTGTAAACAAAAGAAATTCCCTTACATTGAGCAGTTCATATGTGGTGATACTTTTTTTAAATCCTAAAAGAGTTTTTACTTTAATTTAAGAGAATTAAAGTTTGTTTATAACATAAAAAACGAAACATGGAAATGGTCGAACGGAATTTGAAAATATTTTTGGATCTAAATTGTGTTTGTGCTTTCGTTCACAAATTTATCAATTCTTATTTTTGGACTTTTTTAAAATTTAATTTTCTACGATTTTCATAGTTTTTGCAAGCAGAAGTTTCACTAAAGAGAAGATTAATCAAAATTTTCTTGATTAGGAGAGTAAAGGGCTAATAATACCTTGTAACTTACATATTACAAAGCATTTAGACAAATCTATTCATATGCTCGAAAAGCTCGCCTATGGTTATTTGTCTAAGCACCGTCCACTCCTTTATCTGCTCTCAGACAGAATGAAGCCGCGAGTGTTGAACATATTCTTATGAATGCAGGAACTATACTAGAATGAGAAGATCAATGACAATACAATACTACCAATGAATCAGCACGGATATTCTAAATATATTTTCAAATCAAGGAGCTTTTGAAGTGTAAGATAAACTTTTAACTTACTTCAAATGTATCATTTATGTATCTTATAGTAAAAAAAATATCATACAGAAATACAACCAATTAATAGAATAAGATTCTAAAATATTGCTGTACGTAATAATGACCATAGCAATCTATGTGTTCATTAAAAAGTTTATAAAAAAAAAAAAAAAAAATTAAAACAGAAACAAATGCTATAATTTCCCATTCATTCATGAACTGTCTAGACATTACTAATGATTAGCTCACCTTCATCAGTCACTAGTTAGAGTGCTGAGCAGTGCTAAAAATATTGACGGTTCTAGACCATTGACTATCCTCTGATAAAGATGTAAACGAAAATAGATCTGGGTTTAAGTAGTGTGACAATAGATGTGTAAGCATCTAATCTGTTGCAAGCGTAAAATGAATAGGAGCTGATGGGCGTATTGACGCACGGAACACAGTTAAGTTGTCGAGTTGTATAAATAAATTGCATTCACTCATTCCCCTGGGGGATTTTTTTATATATTTTTTATGTTATTTGACTAATCTCCCCCGTTAAGAGCCACTAGAGGGATCATTTCTCCGTTGGAAGCAGAGGGTAATTAGGATAGTTGCTGTACTCACTCACCCCCGTGAGTCCGTAATGACAGGGTAGGCGGTGGAGGGCTTTCGGCGCTCGGGATATGGACTGTTATCAAGCCCCCCCTAACAACCGTTATCAGCGCGGGTAGGGCCGGGTATCCGCCGGTTGATTTCACAGCTGATAGCCTGTAATGCCCCAGTCCTGAACAGCTGATTGCAGGGCCAGCGCACACACGGGTGCCGCAAGAGGGACGAGCAACGGTAATCTCCTGTACTGTCCACAGCCATAGGAAAAAATACCTTGTTAGGATGCGTGTTTTCATATGTGGGTGGATACGTTACGTGGATAAATATCAATAAATAAAAACGATTTAGAGATCATTTATAGGGATAAAAAGCGTTAAACTATCTACAAGAAATTCACGGGGAGCCAGAAAAAATCTTACTACCTCACCCGGGAATTGAACCCGGGTCTCCTACTTTCCGGGTAGGCGCGCTGAACTCTATACTACCGAGGTGGGTTAGATAATCTCTCTAACTGTGCGGTGGAAGTGACGAGGCAGGCCTAGAGGGTTTTATACGGATTTCCAAGTAAGCCTTATTCCCTTCCCAAGATAAAGGAGGTAGGTGTCACCTTCAATTGGCTCCTTCCCGTACAAGTCTGGTCCACAAGCCACCTACATCCCTAGTACTATCATACATACCTTCTATTATTCGTCTTCATTGGTTTCTGCAAACCATCTTCCGTTAGCGAGCGCTTTCGGACATTGTCCATCTTATGGCCGAATACATGTGTTCACTGTCACTTTCTGTATTCAACTTGTTGTCAGAGCTGACAATGAACACATGTATTCGGCCACGAAGATGGACAATGTCCGAAAGCGCTCGCCAACAGAAGATGATTTGCAGAAACCAACGAAGACGGATAATAGAAGGTATGATAGTTCTATATTCATTGGTAGTCATAATAACCCTTTAGATTATTTACATCCCTAGTCCTTAAAAATCAATCTATATGAATAAGCCATAATTTCAAACATTATAAATATCATCCACATAAATATAAATATTATTAAATAATCCTTAATATTATCTTAAAACTTACTTCATACACTTGCACAAGCATTAGAACAATATATTTATACATAATTAATTTTAAATATATTTATTTCTTTACACTGAAAATATATAAAGGCCTTTGTAGCTTATACGTTTATTATTAATGCAATTTTATTCTCATTGTAATACGACCGAAATTGGGCTGATTGTTTTTTACGACTAGGTTGGTAGTATAAAAATTCATTTAGCCCTATTAATAATCCTACAGATATTGTTGAGTAGTGAGTGAAATTGTTCTGGAAGAAATAATTATTCATTTCTAACGGTATTTGTGATTGAAAAAAATTAACAAATAAATGTTGGGACGCATAAAATATATACCCTATAAGAAGAAACCTGAATTCATGTATATTTTATTATAAGAGATATTATATATCTTGGCGCTCTGACGAATAACCCGATTGTAATTAATTAAGATAATCTATTCGTTATAAATGTTTAATTCGCTCCCTCCCATAAAGTATATTGATTGATACCAGCTCTTTCTGGGGCTGCCAACTCTGTCCTGTTATCTCGGAATGAATAAATATAATTAATCATGGCTCTCATTTTTATCCGAACGGATTAACAGACCCCTATTACTAGGGCTTTATTTATGGACTCCAGTAGTCAGGCTGAGTTTTCATTGGGTTATTTATATGCCTGCCCATCCCCCTACAATTTTATTTAAGTGCTCAATTATTTCAAATGAAAACTTTCATTAAAAAAAAATGTATTACCTAGTACAAATACAATAATTGTCAATAAGTGTAATGCATAGTTGAAGCCATGGAGGCCTGTTATTGTTTTTGTCAATTCATTTTCTCCTGAAGCTACTCAGGGGTCTTCTGGGATCAATTTTACTGTATCAAGAATAGAGGAGTCCTTTAGAGTGTAAAAAATTGTATTGTCTGTTTATTTACTGATATAGTTTATGAGGAAGGATTTGATATAAAAACCAATATGTAATCAAGAATGGTTTCATCATTAAGTTTAGGTTTAAATTTCAAGCCTTCATCAGGGCTAAGTAATAAAATAAACATGCAAGCAAGATATAAAAATTAATCTGACAAAAAAAATATATATATAAAAATATTAAAGAAAAGAAATGAATAAAATAATCGATTTAGTTATCTAGAACAGGAGACTC
>KZ807051.1:89424-106619 GCA_000696205.2 Oncopeltus fasciatus
ATATATATATATCCAGTATTTAGTTGAATTACTTAGGAATGTATATTGTTGATAACACATACTCTTAGTCTATGAGATGCTGGTTGACTTGATGATCAGGAGGAGGTGATAGTCGGGGTTCGTTCAATGGTTTATTATTAGATAAAAACAAATTGGTGAATCAATATGGTTTTATTTTTGCCAACGTTTCGTTCTGAATTTCAGGCCTTCTTCAGGGCTATGGGGATGACACAGGGAGAAGTCACGAATTGCGTGTACTAACCCATGATTGCTGGAGTACCCTAGCAACCATGGATTGCCTTTACTGAAAGGCTTATGTGACGACTATATGCCTAGTGAAGGACTTTGAAAGTAGCTTTTACAAGAAATAACAGGAGCAGCAACTTACACAAAGTCGAAGATTCTTATCAATGTCTATCTTCAATGAAGTTCTATCATGAATCTTCAAGCTGTTTGATAAGTTCATTAAAGAATAAAATCAATGCAGTGGATATGAGATTTTAACCAAATCGTGTTGTTGTTTATTTTCATTTTTACTTTAGTTTTAAGTTAGTAATATTAGCTTTGTGTTCGTTAGTAATATTCAGTTTTTGACTATTAAAAAAATTTTGAACTTTGCTTATGGTGAAAAAGAAAAATTAAATTAAAAAAGCTTTCGAGGTTAGTCTATTGATTTTATGATAAAAATGCATTTATTAGCTGATGTCAAATTTATATTAAATGTTTGCTCGTTCTGATATACATAATTAAAAAGCTATTACCTTTGAAGCATTTATACTTATCATATAACCCAGCTAATTAAAATGATCGAAGGTAAATTCCTATAAATATAAGACAAAGTAATGGGCATATGATTATATTATTTATTAATTAGTAATTCGGATCATTCAAACCATGATTAAAGTTGAAAGCTCCAGAAATTAGAATGACATCTAAAATACATTTAAGGAAACTCTAAACGTCATAGTTTTTAGATATATTTTAAGATCTAAACTATGTTTATTGGGGATTTATGGCGCTCAACTGCAGAGGTTATCAGCGCCCTCCATATTTTATTTTATTTTTATTCTTTTTTTTTTTTTTTTTTTTAAAACAACCCTTAAGTTGATCTTGTCACAGGCCCCATCCCGACGGACAGAGACAGACAGAGCCCACCCCGCGGCGCCTCGCGGCCCATCATTTTAATAGAATATAAGGTCCATCATTGCTTTAGGCGACAGCCCTGTGAAAGAGGATGTGCTCGGTTGGACCAAGCCGACCACATCCCCCAGGGCGCCTCATGAGCGCCAGCAAGACGCCGCGGAGAAAGCCCAGCCCACCCCCGCCCACGCCACGACGGGCCTGCATCCTATTGTTTCGCTAAAAGGAAGTCCTTTATAAAAATTGAGTATGATTATTTGCGTTTAATAATCTATTCGTTTGGTTTATGTGGTTTTTGAAAAGTTATTGAACATTACTATTTGTGTATTAGTTTCAGCAAATATATTCATGACTAGAGAATCAAGAGGCCCCACGGACACAGCAACCCCCAACGGCCCGCACCCGCGGAGCCGGGCCGCTCCCCCAACCATTTCAGGCCCATTATGTGGGATTTATTTAACAGCCTGGGACGAGGATGTGCTCGGTGTGCCAATCCGACCACACCCTCCAGGCAGCTTTTGAGAAGGAGCGAGCACGGCTCCGCCAGACGTGCCAAGGGGGCCCCACACCAGAATGGACCCCTTGAATCATGTCATTAGTTGATTTTGCATTCTAAATTTAAGCTAGTGGTTCACAGTTAAAGGTGATCATATAGGGATGTGTATCTCAAGAATTTGATTACGTTGTTTATGTTTTCTTCGTTATTACCGAGTGTTGTGGATATAGTGTTTGTGAGATTGAATCTATTAAGAAGATCAGTGTAATAGTGACATTCGGAAAATATATGTTGAATTGAAAGTTGCATTTGACACTTAGTGCATGTTGGTGGTTCATCTCTACTAATTAGAAAACCGTGAGTAAGTCTGCTATGGCCTATTCGTAGACGCATGATGGCTACCTCTTCTTTTCGATTTTCACGTTCAGACGTCTTCCATGGTTTGACTGTTTTCTTTAGTAGTTTGAGTTTACTTTGTGGGGATTCATCCCACAGTGACTGCCAGGCCTTTGATATTTTTTCCAATAGTGGAATAGCGATATCTCTGGGGGTGACGAAAATTCTTTCTGGTATTTGTAAACTCAGGGCACTCTTTGCGGCTTGATCAGCCAGTTCATTTCCTTTTATACCGCTATGTCCTGGTATCCAAATTAGGTGCACAAATTTTCCAATAGCATTCAACATAGCAATATATTCCTGGATGCGTATGACACTGGGGTGAGTTGAGTAAATATCTTCCAGTCCTTGTATTGCACTAAGTGAGTCGGTGGCAATAACGATATGGTTTTTATTTGTAGACATACAATTGTACAGACCCGCGGCAATAGCACATAACTCTGCAGTGTATATACTACATAGTTGGTGAAGCCTATATTTGTACGTTGTGTTAGCAGAGACAACAGAGTAACCGGTTGAGAATTCATTTTTGGATCCATCAGTATAAATTAGCGTGTGGTCTGGAAGGGTTTTGACTATGTTTTCGAATTCTGTCTGATAATGTTTGAATTCGGAAGGGTTTTTCTTAAAATTCAACAAAGTTGTTATAATCTGGGGTTTAATCTTTTTCCAGGGTGGTACTTGTGTTTCTACAGTTTCTGGTTTCATTCTTTTCAGTGTTTCGGTAGCTTCATGATATCGGAGAGATAGAGGTAACGTGGCTGATCTTTTCTCAAGAAATTCGTTTCTATATTTAGGTTTGAAAATATAGTTGAAGGCAGGATTATTGGGATTCATAAATATTCTCGAGATGTAATTTACTGCAAGCATATGGCGTCTGAATAGTAGAGGAGGGATACCTGTTTCGGCACACAAACTCAGTACAGGGCTTGTACGAAATGCACCTGTAGAAATTCTAATGCCTGTATGGTGTACTGTGTCTAGACTGCATAGAGTTGTAGTTCTTGCTGATCCATAGATAAATGCTCCATAATCCAACTTAGAGCAGATCATCGCTTTGTAAACTTGAAGCATTGTACGGCGGTCTGCTCCCCACCTTGTTCCACTCAGTACTTTAAGTAAATTTATTTTATGCAAGCACCTTTCCTTCAGTTCTTTAATGTGTGGGGTCCAAGTTAAACGTTTATCGAGAATTAATCCGAGAAATCTACATGTTTGAACATAAGGGAGTAGTCTATCGTTGAGTTGTAGGTTGGGTAATTCAGTTGGATTTGTTTTACGTGAAAAATGGAGACATTTTGTTTTCTGTGTTGAGAATTTCATACCTATTAGATTTGCAGTATGTGAGATTTTGTTTATGGCTTCTTGTAATTTTCTTATTATGGTTTGTAAATCATGACCACGACAAAATATTGCTAGGTCATCCACGAATTGGAAAATTGTAACTCCCCGCGGTAAACTTATGTTGAAACATGACACAGCCACTAGGAAAAGAGTGGTGCTGAGAATGCACCCTTGTGGCACCCCATTTTGCTGTTCATACCTTTTTGAGGTGTGGTTCCCAATTCGGACTCTGAATTTCCGATCAAGTAGGAATTGCTTCACGAAAATTGGAAGGGATCCTCTAAACCCTAATTCATATAATTTAAGGAGTATTCCATGTCTCCAAATGCGATCATATGCTGATTCGGCATCAAAGAATACCCCTACTGCATGTTGCTTTTTTAAAAATGTATATTGAAGCTCTCCTTCTATTTGCACTAACTGATCCATAGTTGATCTTCCCTTTCTGAAGCCACTTTGAATGTTGGGTATTGCTTGATTTTTTTCCAATATCCATACTAATCGTTTGTTGACCATTCGTTCAAAGACTTTACAAATGCAACTAGTTAGTGATATCGGTCGGTAGCTGCTTGCTTGCCGTTTGTCCTTTCCTTGTTTGTGGATGGGTATTAGTTCAGCAAGTCTCCATTCATTTGGGAATTGGCCAGTTTTCCAAATATGATTGTAAAACCGTAGAAGCCAATTTTTAGCTTCAGGGGGCAAGTTCTGAATCATTTTATAGTGTATTTTGTCTGGGCCGGGTGAGGAGCCTTTTAGGCTTTTTAGAACTATTGTCATTTCTTCATTCGTGAATGGAGTATTATAGTCTTCTTCATTATTACTGTTAAAGTTAATTTGATTATTTTCGTGTGTCAGTTTGTATTGTTGGAATTCATCGTCGTAATTCGCATTGAAAATGTTTCTGTAGTGTCTAGCAAATTCTTCCGTTATTTTTGTCTCGTCGTCCGTAAGTGTTCCGTTACAGTTTAGTGTGTATCCATAATTGTTAGATTTTCCTTCAATTTTTTTAATAGCGTTCCAGACAATTTTGGTCGGTGTATTTTTATTTAATGATTCTAAAAACTGATGCCAAGAAATTTTTTTATTTTCATTAATGATTCTACGGCATTTGGCCCGTTGTCTTTTATATTCTATTAGGTTTTCGGTTGTCATGTTATTTTGGAATTTTCTAAGTGCTCTTCTTCTGTTTTTAATTGCTTGTTTGCATTCATCGTTAAACCAGGGGACTCTTGGTCGTTTGGGTTTTTCTGAGGATTGAGGGATTGTTAAAGTGGCTGCTTCGATTATTGCCTTGGAGATTTGTGTGTTTCCAATGTCAGCGTCAAGTGTCTCTGGGTTTACTGTTGGTGTAAGTAATGTATTTGTGTATGTAGACCAATCAGCTTTATTAATTAGCCATGTTTTGTTTCTTGTTGTCTGCTTATGATTTTTGTCAATTGTGATTTTGATAGGGAAGTGGTCACTCCCATGAAGGTCTTCAAGAGGGACCCAAGATATTTTAGTGTAGAGTGAGGTAGAGGAGGCGGCAATGTCTATGGCTGAGTAAGTCCCGTAACTAGAACTCAAGAAAGTTGGTTCAGCTGTATTGAGCAGCAAGAGATTACAGCTGTCAAGAAATTCTTTTATTAATTTTCCTTTTGTATTGGTCGAGGTTGACCCCCAAATTGTGTTATGAGCATTAGCATCGGATACAAAAAGTAGTGGAGTTGGTATTTGTGCTATTAAGTTTTGTAGGTCTGTTAAATTTATCTGTAAGTCAGGTGGGAGGTAGATATTGCAAATAGAGAAGCTGATTGAAGTGTGTATTTTAGTGACAACTACCTGAAGATTACTTTGGACAGGGATTATCTCGGAGTGAACGGATTTAGATATGGCTGTAAGTACTCCACCGCTCGCTCGTTCTCTTATGGGTCCGTCTGTCCTATAAATATCATAGTCTTTAAGTGTAAATGTGTCGTTAGGTCGTAAGTGAGTCTCTTGTAAAATAATGGTAGAGGGATTATATTCATTAATAATTAATTTAAGGTCGTTAAAATGAGATCTAATACCATTACAATTCCACTGAATATTTAACATGTGACAAACTGGGGTATATTCGGAAGGAAGAAATATGGTGAAATCTCATACCCGAAAAATTGTCTTTAATTATATGGAAACATATGGACAGACAAAAATTTATTCCTGTAAAAGGATGTGTATAGATATTTATGAGTATAAGTGTACTCATAAAAGTGTATTTTGCAGTATACTCGTCATACATAAATACAAACGGATATATGAACAGTGAAAAGTAGTGGGAAAGTAAACTTATTTTTCTCTGCCTTATTTCAGTCGTTATTTTTTTATTTATTATTATTTTCTTTTTGTAAAATATAGGATAAATAGAGAGTAGAATAAATAAATAAATAGAGAAAGTAGAATAAATAAATTTAGATATTTGTTGGAAGAGAATGACTATATTACATGAGGTATTACATTTATAATTGTAAATTAAATTTGTCATTCTTCTGTCGGTTTTGTTGGAGAACGACTTCTCTGTTTACGGAGAGATTTTCTTCCTCTTTTTCCTTTAGATTCTGTCCAGCCGTCTAAAGAGATCGTACTGGACGAGTCTTGGGGTGGGGGAGGGTTCTCGTGTCTCCCTCGGCTTGCCGAACGAGAACGAGAAGTGAGAGGGGTGGAAGGGGAGGGTGGTAGTGGGGTAGAGGAGGGGGTCGTGGGCCTTGATATGCTCACGGGTGGGGAGGGTCGAGGGAGGGGAGATGAGGTTCTAGGAACCTCGGTAGGTGGGAGGGGGGATTTGGCTGTAGTAGCCAAGGTGGGGGGAAGTTTATCAGTTATCGAAACTGATAAAGGTAAAATGGTCTTAAAGACCGGGGGATTAGTTTTATGTTCAAAATGATGGTTATCAGTTTGTATAGACACTGATTTCGATAAAATGCCGCTTTTGCGGCTCTCAGAAGACATTATATTATAAATATTATTTTTCTCTGCTATTTTGGCAAACGATTCAGAGAAGCAGGGGGCTGCTCTGTTCTTAAAAATTTTTCTTGCTTCTGCAGGGCTTTTATTTTCCTTAATTTGTATAGCTTTAATCTCCCTTTCTGCTATCCAAGTTGGGCAGGTTCGAGATAAGGGATGGTGAGGAGCTTTACAGTTAGCGCAAAATTCGCTATTAACGCAAATAGACTCTTCGTGATCAGGGGAACAACATTTTTTACACACTTTTTTATTGCATGTATTAGATGAGTGGCCAAATCGCAAACAAGAAAAACATCTAAGAGGGGAGGGGATAAACTTTCTTACAGGTAAATTTAAATAACCTGCTTTTATTTCAGTCGGCGTAGTAGGAGTGGAAAATGTGATTATATATGTGGGAGTTGGCTGGTTATCATTTCTTCTCGTTACTTGTTTTACGTCAATTACATTTTGAGATTTTAAATTTTCTAGAATTTCGACCGGCGTACTGCACATTAGGTCGTAATGTCGAATTACCCCCTTACTATTATTTAACTTTTCGTGAGGTACAGCGATTACTGATACTTGGTCAAAAAGGCTTTTTATTTTCAAGAGTTTTTGTGCCTGCCCATCATTGTATACCTGTACTAAAAGGGTGCCATCTCTTAATTTTTTAATTGTTTCAACATTACCTGCTATTCCCACTATAGCTTTTTCAATTAAAAAGGGGGAGACATTAGACAAATTACCTTCCCCTTCTTTTCGAATTGAAACATACTTTATTGTTTGCTTTGGGTGATTAAAACGCGATTCTTCATGTAGAAAAATCGGTTTTAATTTTTTTCGTCGCTTCGGACTCGGGGAGCTTTCCATCGCTCCCCGTGTTTTAAAACGTAGACTTTAAAAAAAGAAAAAATTAAAACAAAATAAAATATTATAACAAAAAAAAAAAGAGTTAAAAATAAAGTTTTATATCTAGTAAATGAACTACAACAAGGTCTCTTATCTGTACTAATCCGGCAGAGCTCACAGTAGATCCTCTCTCGAAGGCGTACAATACAAGACTGAGATCTAAACTATTTTAAATAACTTGTTAAATATACCCACTATTTTAGATATAAGCAGTAATTAAACAAAAATATTACAGCTGTGTAAAGTAATTTGTTTTTGAAATGCTTTTAAATTTCTTGGCTTTTTTTTTCTATTAAATTAATGAATTAACTTTAAATTAATTAAAATTATTTGGTTAATAATAATTTGAACAACTAAATTCAGAAATATTTTTAATTTTAAGTATTATTTGAGCATTTGAGGTAAAATTTTCCAACATTCTACTATGTTAAACTCCCTGTTACATGATACTCTACCCACAAAATCACTCATACAAATAATTGGTCAACTTTCGGACAAGCTTTAAACTATGTGTTCCAAAAACATCATTATATTGAACCGCTCGAAAATTCGATTTATATGGCATATAATAAGAAATGGAAGAAAAGAAGTTAATATAACAAATTAAAAATTAACCTAATATTGTACTTTATAAAATACTTAAAAAATATATTTATGCATTTACTGTAATTTGTAAATGGTTCTTTAATAACGATAATAGGATTTATGGTTTATGCAATAATTAGTCATATGGATATACTCTCGATTTGGAACACTCTAGATTTATAGAGTTCCATTTATCAAAAAATGGAAGTCTCCTTCTTTGTTGGACGGTCGGGAAGATAGGTCATCAGTCAAGTGAACTGTCGAAGGATAAACATATTCAATCCGCGCTTCTGACTGCCGTCCTTTATTCCCCACTGGAGAAGGAAAGAGACAGGAGAGAAAAAGAAGGAAGACGCGAAAAAAATATGAAAAAGAAAGGGGAAAAAAAAGAGAAGAGAAATCAAAGTGCAGCCGCTGAAAGGATACCGCAGGAGCATGCATCCTGACGAAGACGAACGTCCGTACGCGGACGGCTTGAAAAAGTGGTAACAAGCGGCCCAATTACACACACGGCAGTGAGCTCGGGAAGGGAACCTGCTCGCTCCCCTCATTAAATCCCGCGGGAGAATGGCTGACGAAGATTTACTCCTCCGGCGGACAGAGTGCGACACTGATTGATAGGATGACGTCGAAGGGGCCCGCAAGCTAAAATGCCACTAACTGACTGGAGAGAGGGGCGACACAGAGCTGGGGCGAGGCGGGGGAAACGGGGACTTTTTAACATAGAATGGAGAAATCTGTTTAGGAAGTGCCACATGTTCATCCTGATATATAGATGCGAGAGGAACCATATACGGCATCCATTTAAGGTTCTTTCATAGGGTATATTTAATCCGTAAGGATTCAGCCCGTTAGGAGGTATCACACAACACAAGGGAAACGCAAGGGTAATCATTCAACATTCAGTGATTACGTAAAGTAAATAGATATTTATGTAGCAGGAGTATTAATCTCAGAAATATGAATAAATAACTGATTTAATGATTCAAAGTATAATATCTGTAAGAAAAAAGGCAATGCTCATATAGACAATAAGTCGGTCTGATTGTTTGAGGTTTATGGAACTCCCCAAATTACTCTGACGATTGCCTTCCATTTTGAATGACTAGACTCAACAACCACGGGGAACGCAGTGTGCAGTACATCGCTAGAGCTCTGAGAATGGCTTACAATCGAAGCTGAAATGCAATTTAAAAAAAGTAAATAAAATAATACCCAATTAATAGTAGACAATTTTTGGTGGGGTTCAGTCAAGGTAGACCTAAAATAGACATTTAAAAAAAAATGCACTTTCGGCTTGCATTATAAGTAATCTTCAGGGCTATCATGAGAGAGGACGGGTTGCCATCTTGATCAAATGTTCATGATAGAGAGAACGTCGGCAGATGATAAAAAATACATTTCTTTAAATTGTATTTTATGGATCAACCTTAATCGAATCTCAAGAAATTCTCTACGAATAATCTCTACCGTCAATATATCTCTTTTTTAAGTTTTTGTTCGCATTTATTTTACAATTTAGCCGAAGCCGAATTTGAGTGCGTGTCTCCTGACGGCTAACCAATATCAGCCACGGTTACGTACTCATTATCTTTCCCATATGGGAGACAATCCATTGATTAGTGATAATTCACTAAGACTATTAATCAAAGATTTTATGTACTATTTAGGTTTCTTGAATTTTTATTTTTAGCACTGTGAGTATCATTAACTGTTGCTTAAATTGATGATTTTCATAATATAGATATACTTGTACATTCATTGGCAAGAAAATCCCGTATTATAACAATGTGAAAAATATGTTTTCATTTCAAAGCATATCTAATCATTTTTTTTTTAAAGATTATTTAAAATTTTTCAAAATATCTTTAAATACTGCATTGCATTAAGTGTACTAAATGTCATTAAATACTAATTCTTTGTGAATAGTTTTTTTATAATGTTTTCTTTCATGTTTGCGGAATAAAATAATAACATCAAATTTTTTCAATTACTGATAAATATATCTAGGAAATATATCATTTAAATATAATGTCGTGCCTTGTGATTTTTAATTGTGACATTATATACCATACACAGTACTTCCTCAAACTCCTGTATTATTCGAAGCAAATACTTTAAACGCTGCAGTTGTTATATTTTCTGTTCCATCCGGTTACTGTTCGTTCATGTTTCCTTAGTCGGCTTAGAGAAATGTTAAGAAAAACACTAATTTAATAACAACTATTAGTCGTTTTTTATGTTGGGGTTCGGTCAAGGTAGATCCAAAAAAAATACAAATTAAAAAACAAAAGTGAAAATATAAATGATTTACAATATTATAATATAGAATTGCCACAATTAAATGTAATGTGATAAATCATTTATATTTTTTATTTTCAGTTTTACTTGTAATCTTATGACATTGTATTTCAACAGCACATTGTATTTTTGAAGATGATTTGAAATGTAAGCCGAAACGTTGGCAAATAGTTTTACAAAATACACTTTTTTTTTTAAATATGTATTTTTTAGGATCTACCTTGACCGAATCCCAACAAAAAAACATCTTATAATGATATATACTTTCAAAAAAACTCTCCATTTGAACATATAACTAATTAAATAACAGTTTCATTGCATGTATTTACCGTTTCTTCTTCCGGGTTGGACCGTGTCAAATTGTTGTTATTTGCCGAGCTTTCGCACATCATGTGATAGCTTCTTCAGGGCTGAAAAGAGAATGAGAGTTGTAAAAGAAAGATTTTTAAAAATCCAGGTGGTATATAATTACCATGTTTTATACACCAGGTGGTATTTTATATATTCATTCCAAATTAGATTTATTTAAGAAAAAAGAAAAAGGCTAATTAATATCTTACTCATTGAACTCCTTGGTCTTGGAGGAATGAATGGGCAAGTCTTAAGCTGGGGGACGTTTAGAACTGTGGTGGCGACACATATAAATTGGCGGGTCGCAATGGAAGGGAAGGAAAAGAATGCTTACGGTAGCACTGTTTGACGCCTCCCCAAAAAGACGTTCCAACTTCCCGAATCCGCAACCATTGTCCTAAGAAAGCAGAAAGGAAGTGCCGACATTGAAAAATCCTCAACGTTGATGTATAATGTATACGTCTGTGAGGGGGGGAATGGCGCGACTTGCTCTGCCTGATGAATACCCATGGGTGTTTCTTCTTCTCCAGGGTTGCGTGCCTGTCCGGACAGCGTCGGGCCCATTTAAAGAGTCCCAGCTTCTTCATCCAGATCCTTCAGATGCCGCTTCTCGGAAAGGTCTCCCGGAGTGGGACGTCTCTGATTTATTTTTACCTCTTAATGCCGGGGAGAATTCGCTCTCGAAAAACCTTCTTATTCCCCCCCTCACCCTTCAGTGAGCCGCGCGTTTCAGATCGAACTGTGCTCCGGGAACGTCTGTTGGATTCCGAGTTTTTTTCCCCCCTTGTACGGCCGGGAAGTGACGAAGAGCTGTAAATTGTCCAGCGTCCGGCTCTTCTTCTGGGAATGGTATGATACCGCTGGAATCCGACGGTGTTACAAATAAAACATTTTCCGCTCAATTAGTGGCTTCCAGTGGACATGCATTTGTGAAACACTTCGAAGGGAGGACGAGACATTCATTATGGCGATAATTACACATCACGGGGATAAAAAGGAAAAGAAAAATTCAGGTTACAAGAAAGAGCATTAAGTTAACTGACATATATGATTTCTCACCCTTCGTAAATAAGTGAGGAATTTCAAAACGCATTCTTAAAGCAGCAAATGCCATACCTGAGAAAGCTCGTAGAAAATTCCATTGCCTCATAAGAATTCCTCACTTCTTTATGAATTATATTAAGTGAAATAAGTTATCTCTTGGAAGGAAAACTTAATATATTGTAGAACATAAGTTTAGAAACACAATTATTTCATCATAATGAATAAAATCAGGAGGTTTATTATCGAAAAATTCCACAAACAGAAATATTAATGATGGAAATCTTCTTTTTTTTATCTATATCCTACAAAATTAACAACTATCATATGCATAATTTACTTTAATTTTCATACAAATATAAAATGAAGAAAATTGTAATTATATTTTAACCAAATATGGGATGGGAAGAATTTTATTATTTTCTATCCTATTATTTCTCTCCACTTTTATCTATACAAACATTTCTTTTTTAACTATTGAGGCAATTTGAATTAATAAATTTTGTGACACGGAGACTAAATAGTAAAATAAAAATTATTATGACCATTTGATTCCTTAATTTAAATTACAAAAAAAAAAAAAAAATTACAGACCAGATGCTGCACTTTTTTTTGCATTTTAAGAAATGTTTTAATTCTTTATGCATGAAACGTGATGAGATATGTAAAGTTGTTGAGTGTAATGAATCGAAGAGTTTATTGGAAGTTGATTATGGTCAAAATAGGTATCTCTTACACTCTTGGAGATAAATGAGCTGTTAAAGAGTAGGGAAGTAGTTTGCGTGTAACACGGACCTGTACGGGAAGGGGCCAATTGGAGGATTCAAGCTATCCGTGAATTGAAGTAATCCAGCTTCCTACTAATATTGTTTTTGTTGTGGTATTTAATCCCATATAAATTTCAAGTAATAAATTCAAGGAAATAAAAAAAAAAAATCTATCTGTATCAGCAAGGGCTCGAACCTGAATCTCCTCCAGATAGCAGGAAATCCCGGTTCGAGCCCCAGCTGAGACAGATAGATTTTGTATTCTTTTCTCTTGCATTTATTGTTTAATCCAGTTTCCCTTCATTAGAGAAGGAAGCTGGATTACTTCTAATTCAAATCTTCTAGGCCTCTCTCGGCTTTTCCCTGAAGATATATAAGTAGCTCGCCAGCGGCCCCCATGTCAGTGATAGTGTTACTCAGTAGCAGAGTAACATGTCACATCGCGTATTTCAGAGCGTCGGGCAGGCCTTAGCCTTTGCAGTGCCGCTAACAGTGAAGCGATGAATAGCAGTATTTAACAAGTTATTCTGAGGCCTCTCAGTAAATAAGCACATTCATTTATTTGTACATATCTGTAATTAGCAGTAAACAATTTATTTTCTATTTCTTTCTTTATGTATTACTTAATATGGGCAGTAGGTTGGATTTTAATTAGTAGGTATATTTATTTGTTATAATGAATTAATTATCTTTGTTCTTAATTATAATTGACCTGTAGCCCGTAACAGTACTATCAAAGAATCATTCAGTAGTCATATTCAAAAGCGACATTTATTTTAAGGATCAGTTGTAAATTATGTACGTTTACGAAAGGGGAATATCGATGGCAGACCGAACCCCCTCACACTGTTGTGAAGGGTGTCAGTCAATAGCAAGATGAGAGGGAGGACGCTCTTTGCAATTCCAGACAGACCAATACCAACAGGCCGCTGGAAGTGAATGGAAAACAAGAGTTTGGAAACTCATTCAGAGCTACTGCTGGCAGTCTCTGTGACAGGGGAACTCCATCGCCACAAGAGAGAGATCGGGTCTGTCAAAGGCAGGACTCGGCTGAGAGCTTCGTTATTGGCGCGTCAAGGGTCGATCTCTCTCTGAGGCAGCGCCTTTCCCGCTCGAGGCGCCTGTCAAAGGGTCGAGGTTCCCTGTCAAAGGGGGCCGGCAGTCGTCCGCAGGTGGGAATCCAGAGTGGAATCTCACGGCTCAGAGGACGTCTGCCCAACTGTGTGCGCTTCGGATGGTTGACAGCCACCGCGTCTGCGACTCTTGTCGGCCATCCAACCGATCCGTCCTAGTCATCCATTCGAGCGGAATCAGCAAGATGAAGGGTACTTGGAGGTCCCTCGAGGACTTCTCTCATACACTTCGTATATTTACTTCGTCTCACATTATTTCTCTTAATTCTCCTTTGAACATGATAGTTCAACATTTAAATTAATTTATATTAACAAAATAATATGGAGGACTTTGAAAAAAAGACACTTTTGATGCAGGAAAGCTAATCTAATATTCTTCCTCTTTCCACATAATATATTTTTTACTATACATTAAAAAAAGGTAATAACACAATCAGACATATATATATAAACAATAACAGGATGGAGAAAGAATGTAGTGTACACACAAAAAGAAAGTACTTTAATTTCGGGAATTCTTCTGCTTCCCGTTTTTTCCTAATTCCGAGGACTAGTGACCATCCCCTACGACAAAGGGACAACAGAGAAGATTGCCCGAATACTCAAGAATTACAAGATAAGAACAGCGTTCAGCACGGACAGGAAAATAACCGACATCCTTCCGAAACTTAAGGATAAACTTGGACTTCGGACTCCAGGAATATACAAGATTCCTTGCTCCTGCGGAACTTCTTACATCGGCGAAACCGGAAGGACGATCGACACACGCCTCAAAGAACACATCGCAGACATCAAACACGGACGCACGGAGAGGTCAGCTCTAACAGAACACTTCGCCAACACCAGCCACCACATGAAATTCGAAGATGCTTCAGTACTGGCCCGGGAAAGCAACTACTATCGCCGGACCATCAGAGAAGCCATCGAAATAACAAAGAATCCGAAGAATATCAACAGGGAAGACGGATACAGACTCAGCAAGAATTGGAAACCAGCGCTAATCGACAAGAGGATCCAGCCAATGAGTGACCAGCTACCTGGAGACTAGCCGACGGAAGACAGGATCAACCAATGAAAAGGCAGGCTTCGCCCAAGGACAGGACCGCGCCGAGTATAAATACCCCTGGATTTGAAGACAGCTCTCATTCTCTTTTCAGCCCTGAAGAAGCTATCAAGGGATGTGCGAAGGCTCGGCAACTATCAATAACTTGACACGGTCAAACCCGGAAGAAGAAACTGTACATACATCTGACGACCGTGGAAGCCTACGTGAACATATAAATAAATAAGTAAAAATTTTATTTTTTGATCTTACCTCCTATCCAGTTATTATGAGTCATGGAAGAAGGGGCCATCTACAGTTATCCACTCTATTCTAAATACCCATGGTGTGCAAGAAAGCTTTTGTTTTCCAAAATTACCCAGGCAGTTGAATGAACACACAGCTTCTCACAACTCCTTAACAGATGCCCTTTGATACGCCGGCACACACGGTTATAATTTTATGGTTAAATTAGTAAACCATACATGGCATTACAATTTTCTTTAATCAAAACTTTTAGTAAAGATAAGTAGCGCACGTCCCAGATAATCCCATTGAAATCTTACATACTATCAAATGGAGAGTTTTGACAGTAGATATCATTAGTAGATTTTTTTTTGTGGGAGTTCGATTAAGGAAGATCCGAAAAATATGATTTGAAAAATGTGTGACATTGGCTGTATGTATATGTGATCGAAGTCACACGACGTCCCCTCTCGCCTTCATGATAGCCTTGAAGATGGTCTACAATGTAAGCCGAAACGTCGGCAGATAATTTGAAAAATACACATTTTTTGAATTTAATTCTTTGGATCAACATCGACCGAACCTCAACAAAAAATACATCTACTTTTAAACACTATATTTCAATGCTGCGTAAATCAAATACTTACTCCTATAGAGCGATGAATTAACTCTAGTGCACTCCTACAAAAGTAGCAATTAAAAAATTGATTATCATAAAACGAAACAACTACTGAATTTCATTGCATTAAACTACACTTAAAGCAAATAGGTACAGTATAATGGTAAATAAATGAACCATTTAAAAAAATAATAAAAACGCATTTTTATGAAAAATTACATAATACACATTTTTATAGAGTTAATTAAATTAAATAGCATGCCTTAACTACTTTCCTTTACTTTGGAAATTTTCCTAAACTACCCTCTTTCTCCAAACCCAACTTTCCCAAAAGCTTACCCTATCCATAGTGTTTAAGAAAATCCAGCTTTGGGGCAGTTTCCAATCCTAAGCTCAAATTACCTGCGTCCATTAGTTGGGATTACGCTCCCGTCCAGCTGGTCCTTAATTAAATCTCATTGTCCCTTTGGTGGGGCATTGTATAGGCACGTTTCTTCAGGCAGCGTGTGGCGTGAGGGCTTTGAGAAGTGCAACTCCCACCCTCCCCATCACCCGCCAAAAATCATCCCCTCTTTTTTATCGAACAAATTTTTCCAATGGGGATCAAAGGATTTGACGCTCCGCGAAGAACTGCTGCCATTTTTGACAAGCCTAAAGAAGGCAATGATGCATTGAGATCGGTGGCGATACAAAATAGTAAAATACAGGAATACAAACAATTACTGAGAGGGAATAGAATAAAAAAATCTATCTGTCCCAGCCAGGAATCGAACCTGGATCTCCTGCTATCCGGGCCGGTGCATTTACCAGTTATGCTACCAGGACTGGGATAAAATACCACAACCAAATAAAATATTTATAAACAGGAATGCAATGTTTTTCCTGGATCCTTTGGGAAAATGAATCATTACAATTTTTATTATTGGAGATTTTGGTTCGGTCAAGGTAGATTCAAAAAATACAATGCAAGAAAGTGTGTATTTTTCTGCCATTGTTTCGGCTTACATTGTAAGCCATCTTCGGGGATCTGACACGACGCCCCATCTCGCCTTCATGATAGCCCTGAAGGTGGCTTACAATATAAGCCGAAACGTAGGCAAATAATTAAAAAATACACAATCTTTTTAAATTGTATTTTTTGGATCTACCTTGACCGAACCCTAACAAAAAACATCTAATAATAATATCTACGATAAAAAAAAAAATCATTAAAATTGTCATAGTTACATAATTATCCATTTTTGGTTCGTCGAAGTACTGGCCATTTTCTCTCCATGTTTAGTTTTGTTTATACTCATTGTCAATAGACATTTGTTAGCAAATTACAAAATTTGTTAATTATTTCAGAATGTAATAATAATTTTGAAGAAAAAACAATGGAAAATAAAAATAAAACTATGTGTAAAAATTTTTTTATTTATTTTTTCTAGTTATTAGTAATAACGTAAATATTCTAAAAGGTTATTTCCACCACCAATGAATATAGAACTATCATACCTTCTATTATCAGAAGATGGTTTGCAGAAACCAATGAAGACGCATAATAGAAGGTATGATAGTTATAATGTAAATATTGATGATTAATAAATAAATAAATAAATAAAGGGGTCCCTTCTCACTGACTGTCATTTAATTTTTTTTATGTTTGCATATATGTATTTTGTTGTTTATTTTTGTAAACTATGACACCTAATTGCAAAATTCGTATTACCAGAATGTAATAAATAAAAATTTCAATTGAAAAAAAAACTTTTTAGACTCATTATTTTGTATATATTTTTTGTAACACTAATATTAATGAATAGCTCTTTTTATTTTAATCTCTTTCTAAAACTAGTAATATATATATATATATTCCAGGAAT
>KZ807051.1:115664-126256 GCA_000696205.2 Oncopeltus fasciatus
TTTTTTTTTTTTTTTTTTTTTTTTTTTTTTTTTTTTTTTTTTTTTTTTTTTTTTTTTGGTTATTGGCGCTGGGGAAAATAATTCCTATAATAAACATAGAAATTATTGTAATATAAATAAAAATAATTATTTTAATATGAATAAAAATAATTCCTCTCTCCACGCACTAAGTGTTCACTAATCACTGATCACTTCATCACTAAGTATGCTTCATCTTCTGAGCTCACTAATAATCATTAAAGTCTGCTATTATCAGATTAATAAACAATAAATCTTTGTAATCATTATAAACTTTCTCATAATTGGTCTTAAGTGGCGACTAATTTTTGAAGGTGGGATCTCGCTCATTAAAGAGATAAGTAATTAATAAAATAAATTAATTTCATTTAAAGTTAATTCATTTGTAAATTTTTAAAAATTTTTAATTTTTTATTAAGAGTCGTAGAATATATAAATTTTTCACAATAACGATAAAGAAGAAAAGGAAAAACATTAAAGTTCTTTATGCCGTTTGATAAATTTCCCGCTCAACTTAATTAATTTTATTCTATTTATGAGTAACTATAACTCAGTGGTTATGGCACTCGACGTCTGACACAAAGGTCACGCGGTAACTCTTAAAAAACTTATTTGATTTATTTCTTCCCACGCATCGTTAATTAATGGTGTGCTCCTGGAGACACCTACACCTAATTAGTAGAGAATTTGTTAGGATTTGTTCAAGGTTGATCCAAAAAAATACATTTTATTTTAAATTGTGTTTATGTATGTATGGATCGACCTTGACCGAACCCCAACAAATTTTCTACTATTAATTTCTACGGCCAAAAATTCTCCAATTGAACCTACACCTATTTTGCTACGTAAATTTTAAACAATTAATGAGAGGTAATAGAATAAAAAATCTATCTGTCCCAGCCTGGAATCGAACCGGGATCTCCTGCTATCCAGGCCGGTGCATTAACAGTTATGCTACCAGGACGCGCTTATCTTATTCAATTCCCTCTACACTAGCGAGAGCCTAACCAACGAGAAAGGCGAGAACTTCGTCTTGTACTCGAAGGAGCTGACATTTTCAAGCTATTTGTCGACTCTCGTCATTTACTTTATTTAATTTTTTCTTTATAAATATTTTATTTGGTTGTGGTATTTTATCCCACGTAAATTTTAAACAATTAATGAGAGGGTATAGAATAAAAAATCTATCAGTCCCAGCCAGGAATCGAACCTGGATCTCCTGCTATCCGGGCCGGTGCATTTACCAGTTATGCTACCAGGACGCGCTAGTTATCTTATTCAATTCCCTCTACACTAGCGAGATCTAATTTGCTACATTCTTCATTGAATGGTTACAAAACAATATGCTGACCATACATCTCATGTTTTTGAGATGTATTTTTTTTTTACTTACATACAATTTCTTTTTGATTTTTTTTTCTTTTTTCTTTTTCTTAAGGAAATGTACCTATTACACAATCCTATGTAACTGTATAATAAGTGTCCATTTGCAACTGGTCGATTAATGGTTCCCATATATCTCTTTAACCTTTATATATCTTACTAGAAGTGTTATTAACATCTGCTTTAGTATTACTTACCAAGCACGTCTAATACTTAACTTACAAAGAAAAACTTCTTCTTTTTTTAAAATAATTCTTTATTTATTACTTTCTGCTTATAAAACATCGTATAATTTGATGGCTTAATAATATGCATATGCATAAGACAAACAAAAATAAATTAGTAAATAAAATGTCACTTTGCAGGGAGAAGGAGCCCAATGACAATATTCCAGTAAATTTAGGCAACAAGGGTTGTAGGGATTAGAGTCTGACAGGGATATGGCATATGGATTAGGGTGATGTGGAAGCTTGCTGTGGAAGAAGGTGAAGGAGATAAGATCTTGGACGAAAGGAATATTAAAGTCGTGATAAGGGGTATATAAATAATTAATTTAGTTATTTAATTTGAGTAAAATGACTCACAATTATATTATTTTTGTGGAATTACATTTTCTTGGAATAAAATTGATTGTAAAAATATGATCGGGAGATAAGATATAGTAAATCATTGAGCTCTAGTTCTCTGTCCATCCAACTTTCAACCGGAACACTACATCTAGTAACCGATTGCACTGTTAGTCTACACCCAAACAATCAGTCACATTTAATGATTATTATTATTAAAGGCTATTTATTAATTGGTTAAGAGAATACGTGCTGAAGATTGAATTTGCATAGCTTCTCATCATAAGTCCAGTCCCTCTACATTTTTCTTCAACTGTAAATAATTTAAAGATTTTCATCTATTTTATTGGAAACTATCTCCATTTCATATTGAAATTCATACGGTACAGGATTTTCAGATCCTAAGTAAATCCAGTAAAGATTTAAATCCAGGAGGTTTAAATCCATATTATTTATAATAAAAAAAAGTAAGAATTACTCTTATTCAACTGTATTGCAAACAAAGTAGCCCTGAAGACCTATGTGGAGAATGCGAGTGAATTCTTTTAGCACAAAGAAGTCGGCAGTCGGAAATAGGGCGAGGCAGAGAATGGAGAGCCGAACAAAGAGTCGAGGGCAGCCGAGCGGAGCCGAACACTTCCGAGACTATTAGGAGCGGACTAACAGGAGAGGACAGCCTGTTGTCAGTCTGGATCCCAGTAGGAGGGGTGGGAGTTCCGGCCAGAGGGTGGACAACTACNGTATTTGCATAAAAATATATTTAATGTATTATTAAAATTATACAAAAAGTATATTAAGTAACCTCCTAACATCTTATCATCATCCTCATTGCCCGTCTTCAAGTTTTACTAGCCATCTGTATATAAATAGATAATAAAATCGTGATTTTTACGTACTTATTATGTACTTTTTGAACGCATCGCTATTTAAAGTAATAAAACTATTCTCTGCTGATTAGGATCTAAAGCTAGTAAATCCTTATTACTGTCAGTTGGATATTAGTAAAAAAGTTAATGAATCTTCAAGGTTATTTTGGTTTAAGGACACACACATTTGCGTAATTTTAGTTTAAGGACCTTATTGAGCCTTCACGCTAATTGCGATAATAAAATAGCTAATAAATATCTAAACAAAAGTTTGTAAACATTACATAAAGGTATCATAACTTAATTTTCAGGGTTAGCCTAATTTTCAAGCCTTTTCAGCCGAAAAGAATCAAAATAAAGAAAAATAAAACCGCTATGGCACTAATGTTAAGTGACTCCTGTTTATCTTCCAAACATACAGAATACAAAAACACAATTAGCGAGCTTCGTGGTCATTGGTCAATCATCTTTTTGGCTTCCTAGATCACATTAATTTCAATGAATTCCTAAGTAATTGATAGTGAACTTGAGAATGAAAACTGGAAATAATACAAACTAAAATCAGTCACTCCTTACAAAATCACATTAGAGTAAATATTGAAATCATATAGCATATGGCATTGAAAGCATATACATAACCTAAAAGCTAATTTAGATAACAATAACAATATCCACAGTAAACTGCCATACCATTCTAATCCACTAGTACAGACCATGTCTTCCAACTCCAACCCATACAACCCTTCCCGACGACTCAAACGAAGATGGCCCCGTGACCTCCTGGGGACATAGTCTGTAAATAATTTAAGAGTGGTGTCATTGGTCACCTTCTCTCCTCATGTGATTGACATTGAATCACTTGAAAAAAAGATAACAATAATTTAGAAGAAGCAAACAATATACTTATAAAATACTGCTCTTTTTATATAAAATCCTATTATTGCCAAAAAAATTAATTATAACTGCAGAGATATTGGGGAAATAGCATGGACATATAAAAATAAAATTAGTGGCCGATATAGCAAAGTTACAGATAAATTACCCGAGAAAGAGACCAAATATAATATTTAGAAAATAAATTGTGGTAACTGTAATCAAATATGTATAGGCGAATCATCACAAAAAATAAATTCAAGAATTTGCCAACATTGAAAAAATATCGACAATAGTAATAATAAGCCTTCGACCATGGAACACGTATTGAAGTATAAATATAAGTTTCGGTTTGGGAAAAGTAAATATAATAAATAAAGATAATGAAAAAGACCAAATGAAAACATTCACTTAATTAAAAATAAGAAAATTTCAATAAATAACAAACAAGAAATTAAATATCTGCATAACTTATTCAAAAACTTAATGCAAGAAAAATTACATTTACCACATTAATAACGTTTTTATCACGATTTAATTTCATTTTTTAAATTTTTATTTAAAAATATTAATAAAAAAAAATGCAATACTGCGTTAAATTGGGATAATCTATTCTAAACCTACTGGAACATCAATACAGGGATTTCTATCTAGTCCTGACGTTTTTTTCGAAGCGGAAGATTCTTCGTTATAAATTATGTAATATATTTTAGTCCCTTGAAGAAATATCTAAGAACGCAAAACTAGTTGTGTAATTAATTATTGCCCTTAAAATTATTTTTATATATTTTTGATCTTTCGCCTTCTTTAAAGAAATAAAACTATGAATAGACGAGTAGATTTGTTACTAATAGATAAAATTACTGAAGAATAAGAGATTTGCAAATCAATAAAAATTGATAAAATATAAATCGATAAATGAATATCAATAACTATTGCAATATTGTTTTCGATGAAAAAATAAGAAAACATTTCATATATTTGTATACTTGCCTTAAACATTCGCGATCTAATTAATCACCTTTAAGGGTGCTAATTTTGGACCTAATTTAAGGCAGTGGTGCTAAAGCTAAAAATAATAAGTATAGCAAATGTAAAATCTTATGATATTTTCTCTGCAGGATCAAGGTAAAATTGAATTTCCCATTAGATACCTTCAGCATATACAACTTTTGAACCATATGGCGGTCTGAATTACCGTGATAACTGTGATTCGTCTTTGCAAACCTAACCTCACTAAACCGGCTCTTGTTTATTCCCGCCTTTGTTCTTCTGCAAGAAGTGCAAGGAGAGAAGGGCTCTTTTGCAAGTCATTAATTTTCCAGATGCGAATAGGCCTATTCTACATGACGCGAACTAACCACACAGAAACCTTCAATAACTTTATAGAAAAAAAAATTAATTTCCAATAATTTAGATCCTATTAGATTTTTTGTGGAGGGGCAGCCACATTAATATATATGCATGTAAGGAATTAATTTAAATATAGGAAGGGAAAAAAATAACAAGTTTCAAACGTCAGAATAGTTTGTAACTTATATTCAATGCTTTAACAATAATTATTTATTAAAATTATATGTTATTATAAATTTATATTTAACTGATATCAAGAGTGAATCATCAGTGGAAAATAAATGAATTTCATGAGTGAAATTGTAAGTCATTGATTTAAGCAAATATTTATCGTCTCTGCTTCCGTTTCTCAAGAAAATAACTGTCCCATTGATTTTGGATATATGTATTCGATTTTATTCGTAGTACCAGGAAAAACAAAAAATAGCAAATACATTTAAATTTATTCAATTTATCACATTTAGCCACTTCCAATTAACAAGTTAGGAAATATCAATTTTTATTTCAGTAAAAGTTCTTCGCCGAAATTTTTCTGGGGGTACAATTAAATGCTAACGTTCAATGGCATGAAGCACATTTACTCTATGATTTATCAACATTCTCTACCCGTTTTCGCTAAACAGTGTACAGCGAAACACTTCTTTTTCCGCGGTCTGTTCGTCGAATCCTCCTACCTTCGGTCGAACACAGTACATTCTCCCTTTCTCGGCGCTTTTGACAAAAACCCAAAATTTGGTATCTATTCTTTCTGCCGTTTGATCACAGAGGCAAATTTTCAATTAACAGGTCATGTCACTTTCCATGTAACTATACATTTGGTTTAATATGGAGTAAATTCGGTGTAACAGATTTTAAATGCCAGTAATTGAGATTTTATAAACTTGTTTTTCTTCAGAAAGCTAAACAAGTCGTATATCATTTATCGTTATGTATAAATTTTACCAAAGTGTTATAAGGGAGAACAATTTAAATTTTATTTAATTTTTCTATTAAGTAATGTCATCTGCATTTAATAATCGAGTTTTAGTGAAAAACCTTCAGAATTCCTTATTATTCTGCTTTACTCAAAGTGAATAGACTCGTTTCTCCATCCGCAGCAATTCCTATTACTAGAAATTTTTTTAAAATTTGTACCGTGACAAATATTTTTTACAAGACGTGAATATAATGTATAAAATTACACACCAAATGATGCTTATGAAGATAGTCCCTCTGGAATATCTTTAAAATTTGAGACTTAAATTAGCAGTTGAAAGAAAATTAAACGGTCTACTACGGCACATATAAATATTTTCGCGTTTGGAAGAACGATCTTTATGACAAATAAGCTGGTTGAAGAAAATGAATGTATTCCTGTACATTTGGCAAAATAGTTCAAACCACGGGCGACCATTACATCGATCGCTATGCTATAGAGTTAGATAAAAGCTTAGTCGCTTAAGTGTTGTGTGGACGCATGATAGTTCGGATGATCATAGAAATAATGGGCCCTTTATATGAGATTTACTCGTACATTCCAGAGAGGTATAGATAGTGTTCGACCGTTATCCATTCCAGCTTCCTCATCCCAGCTTATCCCCGACCGAAAGAGAAAACGACACATTTCACCAGTCTTCAAAAGAGAGAACCTCTCGTTCTTTGGAGGAGAGTGGCTGTCACTAATGAAGAGGAGGAGGAAATCCCCTCTCGGTGAGCTTTTGAATGCTTAGCACCAGGATAATGCTTCAGGATTGTGTGAATAGGAGCGATCCTTAAGCGGATTTGAGGGCCTTCAGTTGTGAGGCGCCATTAGCGGCGGAGGTGCAACAAGATAGTTGGGAGATCCCAATTATAGCTGGCTGTGGTCCTTTTGGACCGCCCCTTTGAGGTAACAGGACACCGGGCTGTCACAAAAACCCGGTGGCGCCTGATGGGATAATAACCTCCCTGATCCTCTGGCGAGTCTGGACCGCCACAGCTGGTCGCAGAACCACTGCTACCCCAAAGTGTCCCATTTACTGACATCGGCGAGTGGTCCACATGGGCGTAATCGTTCATTCAAGTAGGCAAAGCAGAAATCCTTCTCAAGAGCCGATCTCCATTTGTAAACGGTGAGCTCGAGGTTTAAGAGCAGCTCATTGCTTCAATAGAACCAGTTCTCCATCGGATTTCTTCTCCACCTCATACAATGTAAGGGGGTATGAGGATTGGTCAAAAATTAGAGTCGAGTATTCTACATGAGGTAATTTGAAAATGAAAAAGGCATTTTTGCAAATTTGTCTTGATGAACAACTGGTTTGTTTGTCAGACAGTCTTTACAAAAGATTCCGCTGGTTACGGTTGAATTGTTCAGATGGAACTTCAAGTGTTAGTGGTCTTGAATCCTCTAGAACAAAATATGTGCATACTGTGCACGCAGTGGGGCAGCGCATTTCTTATTTTATCGCTTAGAATGTATAAGAAACTGGTTTTAACAATTTTAATGAAACGTTTTTACATTGAAATTTGATCGAATCTAAAGAAAAATTCAGGTGTACTCCAACTGTATATTATATATACNTGTGTGTGTGTGTGTGTGTGTGTGTGTGTGTGTGTGTGTGTGTGTGTGTGTGTGTGTGTGTGTGTGTGTGTGTGTGTGTGTGTGTGTGTGTGTGTGTGTGTGTGTGTGTGTGTGTGTGTGTGTGTGTGTGTGTGTGTGTGTGTGTGTGTGTGTGTGTGTGTGTGTGTGTGTGTGTGTGTGTGTGTGTGTGTGTGTGTGTGTGTGTGTGTGTGTGTGTGTGTGTGTGTGTGTGTGTGTGTGTGTGTGTGTGTGTGTGTGTGTGTGTGTGTGTGTGTGTGTGTGTGTGTGTGTGTGTGTGTGTGTGTGTGTGTGTGTGTGTGTGTGTGTGTGTGTGTGTGTGTGTGTGTGTGTGTGTGTGTGTGTGTGTGTGTGTGTGTGTGTGTGTGTGTGTGTGTGTGTGTGTGTGTGTGTGTGTGTGTGTGTGTGTGTGTGTGTGTGTGTGTGTGTGTGTGTGTGTGTGTGTGTGTGTGTGTGTGTGTGTGTGTGTGTGTGTGTGTGTGTGTGTGTGTGTGTGTGTGTGTGTGTGTGTGTGTGTGTGTGTGTGTGTGTGTGTGTGTGTGTGTGTGTGTGTGTGTGTGTGTGTGTGTGTGTATGTACTTAAATATGTACGGTAATAATGAAAAACGAAATGGTGAAGCACTGAATTTATAATTTGAAGAGTTAGAGAGTAAAAATGGAAAAAATATTAAAGAAATTATGCTTTTTATTGCTTCGCTACCCATGAGCATAGACACTAGATGTAGGAAAAAAAATGCAGGGAAATGAATGAATCCTCTCATCTAATTTAGTAGTTGAAGACAGCGAAGTCCAGAAATGGAGACAGGAAGATTTAGAAGTAAAGGACTAATTTAAATGGATAGCATTATTAACGACAGAACCACATGAAATCTAGTTCCTATAGCGATTGAATCATAAAGTATATGAAGTATATGCGGCTAACCAATGCGGTGAGGCTGCACGCAGTTTTCATTATTGTCAAGATATCAACATCGATTTTAGCGAGTGCATTCAGTAGAAGGCATTGTCCTCAATTTCAAATTTTGGCTAAAAGATGACATTTATGTCAGGGAATTTTATATTAAATACATATATAATATACATAAATGTTTAACTATATATATATATACTTATAGTCATNTATATATATATATATATATATATGTAAATATATATAGTAAATAAGAACAGGTGGGAGAAAGAGTGCAGTGAACACACAAAAAGATAAAAAATTGTTCATTGTAATTTCTTCTTATTGTGTGTTCACTGCACTCTTTTTTCCACCTGTTCTTATTTACTATAAATGTTTCACTTTATACACACAAACACAAACACACACACACACACACACACACACACACACACACACACATAGTCCTTGATTTTTGTAAAGTAAAAATTTTAACCCTTTCTCTGGAATTTGCTAAACATCTTTAATATTTTGTACAGAATATATTTTTATCCTCTCCGAAGTAGAGCTGCTGAAGAGTAAAAAACAATTATCCAAAGTCATGGTATCAATGTCAATCGATTTCCTTGTCAGTGATCTGGGTAATCAATACTAGAGACCATCTCAGAAAATCTTAAACCTCAAATGATTATTTTTGGCTCAGATAAAGAAAGTTAAATATGTAAAAATATATACTTTGCATTTGCAGGTGGTGGAAATTTTTAATGGTGATGAATTTCGCTTTTTTATTTCTGGTTAAGACAATCATGTAAAATTATAGAAAAAATGATTTGCGATAAATTGTTTTAGGGTGAGGTGAAGGGGAAAAGGCTATTGGTGAAATTCCTCAAGGATGAGGAGGGAATCGATTACACACAGTCATTCAGCGACGGTGACTGATGACGTTTCATGATTGATGACGTCATTAATGATCTAAAGCCGAGAGAAAGGAGGGGGGGCTAGATGGACAGGAGAGGAGGGGGGGCTGTTTGAGTTCTGGTGCCGAAAGTGGCCGCTATGAGCGCTGAGGAGAGGCACGGAGCCAGCAGGCCCGATGATGGATGAGGCCCCCCTCCTTGCTCCCTGACAAGTGACTGATGACCCGCTACCATGTCTGTCAACATTTAACGTCACACCACGAAAGGTGGCGCTGCTACTCGCCGCTACCCCGACCAGTATTATAAAAGTTTTACATCCGAGAGAGAAGCTTCAGGTGATTTATCAAATTGATCCTTGTCCCCCTTTTTTTTAAATCGCCTGTCGTACGGGGTTTGCCTGGAGGCGGTCTGTGTCTGTACGCCCTTTCTATTCATCTTTCCTCTTGAGCTGGAAGATCTTTTTTCTGCCTTCTCAAATCTTCCGCTGCTAAATCGCTGAATAATCAGGATGAATGTTGGGGTGACAAAGGGCTCTTGGAAGCCTAAAAATGTCAAGCTGGGTTATATGAAAAGCAATATTTCTTCGCCACGACTAATCTGTTTTGACTCCTCAAGAGACCAAGAAGGGACTGAGGTTATATTTTCTTGGAGTAGCTTTGTTATTTTAACTAACCAATAAACTTGAATGGAAACCTTAAGAACTTAAAAAAAAAAAAAAAAAAAGGACACAGCGTATTGGATTCTTTACTCTTATCAATGTTTAATATTGTTTTCATTATTGTATAGTACAGTAAATACTTTTAGTTTGTTATTCATAATTAATTAATAACTATAATTTACATAATTGGTTTCTGGACAGGTATATTGTCAATTATAGATTACTATAAAGTACTTTATTCACACATAAAAGTTTTAAAGTTTTTTGTTGTTTTTTAAAGACTAAGGCTATTACGGTTACAACAACAAATATAAACCACTTTCTCACATAAATCTCTTTTATTGCTAAATTTCCATTGACAAATTTCATTCAAATAAATGAAATAGTGTTTTAAGAGTAGACATTATATTATATTTTTTATTTTATCCCCACCCAAAATAACAAAATTGCTATAAATGCTATACTGAATTTATTAAAAAATAAACATGGAGATATCCATGTATATATATATA
>KZ807051.1:200554-215696 GCA_000696205.2 Oncopeltus fasciatus
ACACCTTCCGCCTGCCTTGTACCTGCTACCCCCACTCCCTTTTCTATTTCATAACTCAAAACAAATTCATAATGTTCAGTCATGGAAATGTGAACTTAGGGACAGGACGTCCTCTCTTGTCTTCATGATAGGCAGGTGTGATAAATTACTGTTTTAATGTTATTCAATTATTTTTTTAATAAGTTGATGTCTGCAAGTTTTTTTTAAATTCATACTTTTGATACCTCATTACATTATGGTAATTCTGCATTGTAATATTGTCAAATATTATTGTATTCTCATGACATTGTATTTCTACAGCCCTGAAGATGGCTTACAATGTAAGCCAAAACGTTGGCAGATAATCTTTTGAAAAAATACACTTTTTTTAAAATTTGTATTTTTTTGGATCTACCTTGGCCGAACCCCAACAAAAATCATCTAATAATAATATCTACGGTCAAAAAACTCTCCATTTGATTATTATATTATTTTTCTTCGCAATTGCCAAAGTTCAATGAAATTTTTCATGGAGTAATAAAAAAAGCAAGATCCTTTGCACTAAATAAAACTATCAGCCCCAATTCAAGTATTTTATCAATCGTATTAAAAAAAATTATAATAGCAAATACAAAAAACTTATTAGTCATTATCTTAACTTAGACAACAATTTTATTCTACGCTAGAACCTGTCTTAATTAAAAACATAAAAAGCTAAAGAAATGAAAAATTATGAAAGGAAAAGTAATTTTTTACAAAATTTAAATAATATTTAGATGCATTACAATGGTCTTTTTTTGTGTTTCTTTTTTATATAATGATGATCAAATTAGTTTTTTTAAATAATTTAAAAAAGTTCTATCAGAAAAGATAACGAAAAAATCAATACAGCTAAAAGGTAGACGGATTAGAGATATGGGAACAATATAGAAACCAAGGAAGAGGGAGAATGTTTCATGGTGACGTTCTTTAGGGAAATTGGAGGGGATGTTGGAAGAAAATTATACGTAAGGTGGTACTCAAGAAAAGGCCAAATTTGAGTTTAATAGAAAGCTATGTTGTGATTTGTTATCGGTATTGAAGATGGACTATTTTTAATAAAACTCAGAGAGGCCTGTTTCTTCATTGCTTCCTGATAGAGTTAACAGCGGGGAATGTCAAGGGAAAAAAGAGAAGAGGGATAATTAAAACGACTCATTAAGATTAAGATTATCCACATACGTTGTATTTCATTAAGTCTTAAAATGTCTAAAGATGGATAGGTTTCCTTCATATTCAAGCCATATTTATACAAGTTTGGAATATGATGGATAAAAACTAATTGACATAAATAGAGCTGAAGAGGTCCTTATACCTGTCAGAGCAGTTGCTTTATATCTCCCTTATACTAAGCATATTGTGCAAATTTCCCTCGCTACAAAAGGAAACGTTTGAAGAACTACCCCTACATCGGTTAGCATTCTTCTTCCACTGCCTATCAGATTTTTCTTGGCAGCGAACTCCATTAGAAGGAATTTGTAATTAAAATAATAGTTTTCATAGATGTCATTAAGACAATTATAATAAATATGTTGTTTATATCAACGTAAACGCAATACCAGATGTGGGGCAAAAAAGAAATTCGCTTCTTGATTTTCCATTAATTTACACTCCGGCGGCGATAAATTTCATTTATTCGGAGCATAATTTAGTAAGTTCTATTGAATTGACTATACATGAATATATTTTCCGTTTCTTCTTCCGGGTTGGACCGTGTCAAGTTGTTGGTAGTTACCGAGCTTTCGCGCATCATGTGATGGCTTCTTCAGGGCTGAATAGGGAATGAGAGCTGTTTTTTTTTATATACATCTGACGACCGTCGAAGCCTACGTGAATATATACAAGAATATGTGAAAGTAGCATGAACTGAGAAATATTCTATGAAATTTAACAGCAATTTAGATATTTATTCTTTCTTTACAGTATCTACTCTATACCTCCTTTTATTTAATTAGTTTCAAATTATGAATAAATATATTTAGAAAAATTATATAATCTTATTGAGTTTACGGTTGGTTGAAATTTAACACACACATATATATATATATATAGAGAGAGAGAGAGAGAGAGAGAGAGATAGAGAAGAAAGAAGAAACTTTATTCTGGGATTAACAAAATGACTTGAAGTTTCTTTCACAACGGACCTTTTCTGGCTCAAAAATAAACAAAACAATAAATAAGCATTAATGAAATGGATGTGCAGAAAATTAAATAAATAATTGGAAGAAAAAAAAATTCTAAATCCATATTCTTAAATCTGCTAAACCCTTGTACTCATCACTTCCAAGTATATGAAAAACAAACAGACACACATACACGAATACATTGACTTATATACTGTAATGATTTTTTGCATAAAAAGACTCAGAAAAACAAACATTTCTTATATTGTAAATCAACATAATCTTGTTAATTTCATTTGTTATATTATTTTGTCTTTTTTTTTTTTTTTAAACAGGTGGATGAATTCAATGAGAAATTATTCAGGACGTTGAGGGAGTACAAAAAGCTTTGCTATAATGTAAGTTACTTCAAACAAATTAAATTTTAAATATGAATTATGCCTCATTAATTACTTGACATAAATTTATTTTCAATTTAATCACATGAATACTAATTTAACAGAGTTTTCCATAATAAATATTTGTTTCCACAAAAATTTTTGGAAAATATTTTATAATTATTGTGATTGATTATTTTTTCGTAAAAAGGATGCACCCTAGACAGAATAAGAACTCCTTGGATTTTAATGACTTATTACAATAATTTTTTTCAATAAGGGTACAATATAAACATATTTGCTGAAACCCCATGAACTACATATGGGTTTATGTGGTAGTTCGCCATATCAAATCGCTTATAGAATTAATTCTTCTGTGAATATATATAACCTAGTTATGCGAATAAATGGAAGCTTTAAAAGCGAATCTGAGGGATCAAGAGGACCTAAAAAATAAATTTCACGGAAACTATCTACTAACAATTGCTCTAAGAGTTGTTTATTTTTACTGTGGGGACTCAAATGTATGCAATTTTAGTTATAATAACAATTTAGCGTAGAAATTCATAGTCAGCAATGACCGAATCAGAAATAATTTATTATTTAAAATAGTCTATTTTATTAGAAACCCAAGTTTTACATTACAAGTTTACAAACTGGGTATTGAAGATTTAAAGAATTATTTCAATGATAATCGGCACTAAGAATTGTTTACTTATTCTACTCGGAGAGTACAATGATACTCTAATTTATCAAAAATAGGTACAATAAGACAAAAATTTACCAACTGAGAATAGAAGTCAAGAACTAAATGTTTGGTCGTACACTTTTCAGATCGGCTGAATATATCTAAGACCGCATAACTAATTTTAGTTAAAGGACGAATTTATCTACTTTGACAACAAACCAGTAACTAAATACATTTTTTTTATATACTTTTCTTTCAAATAAGCTTGTTGCTTGAATATTATTATTTTTATAATAGCACTGTTGATGAGACAAAATCTATGATGATCTCGAAGACACTCGATATAAGATTTAATGAACGGCATTAACATTGAATACTTCAACCAAACCACAAACTTTAGAGAGAAGTAGACAAAACTAACACTACTGCTGCCATGGCATCAAACAGCACTGATGATGGGAAAGTGACATCGAAAGCGATCTGGGCTCTTCAATAAAAGCCATTGGACAGGCTACTCTAAGATGATTTTAGTTGGGGTTCGGTCGAGGTAGATCCAAAAAACACAAATAAAAAATGTATTTTGGCCATTGGACAGGTTTTGATCTCTTCATATCTCCCGACTTGGGCGAAATGAATGAATTTGTTTGAAGAATGGTTTCTTCTTTACTCTGAAGACCCACAAATGTGGTTTGGGTTGAGGTGTAACTACCAGTGTAGTAACATGAGGAGGGAGTGAGTGAACTGTGGTCTAGGGTAGCAGGGACGGAAATAGTCACGTCTATCCTGTCCTACTTAAGGGTGCCGATAACAGATACCTCATAACTTGTAACCTGTATCCATTTGGAACTGGACTAGCTGTAGCTCTTATGGAAAAATGGAAATAATCCTTTGAACATCTCTATGTTGTAAAAGCACGATGCAGTTTAAAACAGATTTCATACATGTGAATCGAACTATTCAAGTTGGTATCATGGCGAGATTTAAAAAAAAAAAAAAAAAATTATTTCAATCCCTCCTATAAAGGTCCTTATACCTGTCAGAGCAGTTGCTTTATATCTCCCTTATACTAAGCATATTGTGCAAATTTCCCTCATATATATATATTTATTCAATTTCTAAGGCTTTTGAGAGTGGGCAGACCAGGATGTAATTTCATCATAAATTAAATACATCATTGATGTCAATCCAAAATAATAATATATTGTCATATATTTTTGTTAATGGTCCTGAATCAATTAACGATTTGGAGTTAATAATGAAACATGAAAAATAATAAATGACATTAGAGCATGCCATGCACAAAAAAAAAATGACATTAGGTAAGTAGTAAATATGAATTTTCCCAGTGCTTTTTTATAACTTCACTTTGATGGTACTTGTGTTTGACATATCTCAAGATTCGGCAAATAATGTCGGTCGATCGATCGAATTTGAGTTCTTCCTTCCAGGCAAGCCAGTACTCCTTCTCCTCTGCCATGTGCGACATTGATTTCTGTTTCACCGTAGCACACCGTCTTGGTTATTTTCCCAAGACTGGTGCGTCTTCTGTTAACGTCAAATGGTTTTCCACCGCAGTCATTGGTCACATTATCTTCTCTGTCATGTGCTGCTTCCTGCATGTGCCCTTCATACTCCAAATTGACTTGGTATACACCAAGCTTGTGGGATCATTTAAAACAATACTGAGTGACATATGGATCGTTACTCATATATACACTCTGTGGAAGCGAAGAGACGAAGTTCTACAACTCTCGAAAAATTTGAAAGACATTTGTGACAAATCGATTTCATACAAACTTTCTCCAGTAAATATTCTTTTTCTCTCCATTTTGATTGTTCATGTTCTCCAGTTTTACATTTGGTTAGGCCCTAATAAATTTGTCAAAATGTCTTTAGAGTTCGCGGTGCGTTCGATTCAGTTCATGAAAGCTATTTTATTCATAGTTTCTTTAGGTTTAATTTTTGAACATATTCAAAAAACTATAGAGAACATGTTGGAGAATGTATTGCCTATTGAAGGAACCTTGCTGAAACAAATAGAACTCCACTCACACCTCATTGAAGTTTGCACACATATGAATGACTTATTTGGTTTTCAGATATTTTTTATTATAATGAGAAGCGTGTACAACATAACGTCACAGACCAGCCAGCTTTTGGTTTATTTGCTTTTAAGAAAAGTACCAGCGAGAACACCTCTCTTCAGAGTTTTGGTACTCAGCGTTATTCTTGAAATAATTATGATTTTTTTAATAGCAACAGTTACCTCAAAAACTAAAGAAATGGTAAGTATATGATATTATTTTTTGTCTTCAAACAAAAATACTAATATTAATATCTTCGATTGATAGTTTGTTTGCAATGGCAATTAAACTGACCACTATATAATTAATGAATTTTGACAATTGAGCTATTTTCAATGAACGATATTAAATATATTTCATATTTTCGGAAAATTTTGCCATTTTATTTAATAATATACATTTTTTATAAACAAACAATTATTTTTAGCTAAAACCTTAATAAACAAATAAGGCAAGTAACTTTCAAAAATTGAAAATCAAATTTCAAGATTTCTAAAATCTTACCGATACATGGAATAGTTTTAATTAAGCATACAGTACTCAAAATTTCGATGGTTAGTTTACTAATTCCGTTTCATTTTGTAAAATATTACTTAATAGTAATATTCCTTAATGTAATATTGAGAATATAAAGAGGAATCAAATTATTGAATTTCCTATTTATCGAACAATGGATTGGGAGACCTGATTACTTTCATATGAATTCTGATCATAAATGTTGAAAAACTATTTTCTTATCTTATGGCGAATCTGCATTACATTGTTCAGATATCAATACTTCACTACATACATAACTTGCATTTCAACTCACTAAGCAAGTCTTGATCTCCTCAAAGTGCCTCCACCTGTAGAGGGAGAGACTTACAATGGATGTCACTAATCACTAATCTCTAATTTTGTGGTTGATCATGAATGATGATTCTGACTCTAAGCGGGTGAATGGTTGTTTTATGAGTCTTTCAGGGGTCAGTGATGAAAAATCTGGTATGGGTTTCATTACTAGCAAATAACACATTCGTTTTATGCCCGTGTACAACACAAACAAATTCTCTGGCATGAAATTCTCTTTTTGGTTCTTGTCGTAATATATTACGAGCTATAGCTCACGCCAAAAACCATAAGACTTCAGAATATTGTCATCGTCGAACTTTATTTTTCTAATATCATATTAAACAAAATGCCTCTTTGTGGAAAATTTCCTTGCTTTATACCCCAGTTTTTTTTAATGTTGAGTCATGGAAATGTGAAATTAGGGGCAGGACGTCCTCTCTCGTCTTCATGATAGCCCTGAAGATGGCTTACAATGTAAGCCGAAAAGTTGGCTGATAATCTTTTTAAAAAATACACTTTAGTTAAATCTGTATTTTTTTTTTTTTTTTTATCTNTATTAAGTAGAAACCATATATAAATATATATTTTTTTTTTCAATTTTGATTGAAGATCTCTTCTAACTTTTGTAATGCAGTGTAGACGTTATTAGAAAATTGAACGATTTTCTTTAAGAGTAGATTGACCTAGTTTAGTGAATATTGTGGAGAACTACTCCATATTTTTTTATAAGTTTCAGTGAAACCTATTCCTCAATTATCTAATGTTAAACACAAAATAATTCAAATTTTTGTAATGGTGGGTAGACAATCGTCCATAATTCTCTAGATGATAACTTTACTCTAATCATAAATGATAATTTTATTGTACAATGTTTTTCATAAACTTGAGTGGAAAGAATCCAGATGTTTTTTACTGACAAGACCAGTTACTCCCATTCAAAAAAGCAGAAACTTAAGTGCCACTCTACTGAAATAAATTTGTCATTTACATTCAGTGTAAATTGCCCTTGTTCAAATAAGTGTGAACATACTCAAATAAAGTTGACAATGTGTCACCTCTTATGTGGGTGTCTCTATGTGTGAGTGCCGAGTGGAAAAATGAAGACATGGCACATACAGCATCACCCACAATACGGTATAGTGAATATGCACATGCAAATAGACCTTTGTGAAAAGCTTTGTACAGACAATGAGCTAGTGTGATAAACATTCTTCTGTACTCCTTCGAGGATTTATCTTCGGTCGAAAGAGAGTTAGATAATTTGTCGGTAAACTTTAGAAGTAAAGCACATATAAACAACGGTAACCCAAGAAGCTGTTTACCAACGGGAAGAAAATGATGGAAATGGTTAAGTATGTAACCACCTATCAGATCACAGCGTCCTCTTACATACGGTTTTTTGTGTATAGGTATTATTTATGCGGTTTTTAAAACTATAATAAAATAGTTATGATATTAATGACAATTTATAAGTTACAAATAAATGTATATACGTCATGTATATCATGACTTATGTAAATTGTTATGTTTTAAAAGTTTTTTGGAAAAAATTATTTTATTCTAATTCTTCAGTTGTTTAACATAGAGATCCTTTGGCACTCCAGGTTGGATACTCGCCTCTAGAAATTTGCTTAAAAAAAAAAGTACACCCAGTGCCATGAGTGTTCACTATAGGATGATCTGCTGATAGCCTGCCTCTCCATGGAGAGGGGAGGCAAATGAATGTAAAAAAATAAAATAAATAATAATAATTAAAAGTGATCAGGTCTGGAGCTCAATTATTAATAAGAGCATGGTGAAATAAGTAATTTTAATTTTTTTTTTTTTTTAATTTTCCCATGAGAAGAAGTCCATCTTTGAAGCCTCGATCTACTACAACGCTATGGAGAAATATGATGACTTTGTAACAAAATTAGTTTTTGGCAGAGCAATTTTCCAGAGCTTCATACCTGTGGTCCATGTTGCGACCATTTTCTTTTACAGAAAGAAATATCAAAATCTTGGAGAATTCTTAATTTCCCTTGGGCCAATGCGACACAAAAATTTGAGAGTGCCTAAAGTAGATACAACATTAGGTAAGTAATAACTATCTATATATAAATTTGTCATATAAGTGAGTTTGTTCTATCAGTGAATATGTGCTGTATTGCACTGAAGTTTGGTTCCATAATAATGATTATATATCATATAACATGGTAATCAATTAGAGTTCTTATAACAAAATAATTAAACCAATATCTATAAAATTGGTTGGTACAATTTTAACGTGTGTTTCTTTTTCCTAACTGATATGAAGAAATAATAAAATCGTTATTGGTTTTTATAGTGTAAAGAATTTTCAGGGGATAAATCAAAATGGTTCTAGACATACTCCCTGTAGATTAATTAATTAAAATTAGCCCTTAAAAAGAGCGTGTGTGTGTGTGTGTGTGTGTGTCTACACATTTGCACTGGTATATAATTTATTTGTCTTAATTATATGAATAAAATAATAAAAATATATAATGTATTTCTTTATTTCATTTTATTGAGGTTTGATGGAAATCGTATCAGTACATGTGATGCTGTTTTTTGTAAAAAAAGAGGAATATTTAATGATCGTTTCATTTTTTGAGATGATAAGCGATATAACATCATTTCTTGCTGTGATGCAATTTTGTGCTTTCCTAGAAATATTGAAATACCATTTTTATCTATCAGTGAATCATCTGAACGCTGCTAAGTAAGTTTAATATTTGATATGACTTTTTTTTTTCATTTAAAGGTAAATAAGACAATTGACCTAGTGATGTATGAGCACATGCACGGCTGAGCATTAGTCAGAAAGTAGCTTAAAATATAAGTTCTGTATGAAAAAATGAACTAGAATAAATTATTTAATACCCAAATTTTAGATTTAAGAAAATCGTTAGGGAGTCGTGTCAGAAAGATTTATCTATCGAAAATCCGCTTAGATGATAAGTAGAATTTTAAATGGACCATATTTAATGCAGAGTCAGTTATAAAATTCAATGAATAAAGTATTGAAAAGAGGACCAATTTGAGTATGTCCATTTTTTTTTTTGTATTTATTTATTAAAAGTAAAAATAAATAATTTTAAAAAGTATTCATTAAAAAGTAAAATGATAAAATAATGAATAAGTATTACATGAGAAAAGTTACGAATGGAATCTTTGAAATACACTCCAGATATATAAATAGTGATTTCACTAACTATATAGTCCTAATTGATATGTAACTGCATTGGCGAACATGTTTGATATGTTTGAACTATCGTTTCTTAAGTAGCGATAAACAATTCTTTATAAAAATTTGGAGGACATATTCTTCTAATTTATTTTATGGATTGTCATTTCTATAACTGTTTAATGAAAAGTTGAAGGATAGCTGATAGAAGATTTATACTGGGTTTTTTAACTTTGTTTATTTGCCGCTCTTATCTGTGATATTTCGCTTTCTTCTGTTTCACTTAGGGATTAATATCTCCGATTTCCAATGTTCAGACATCCGATAAATGTATACATGTTACACAGGAGGGGTTTGAGTCCTCTATTGAACCATGGAATTTCCAGGCCCAGGGAGTTCAGAAACCAATAAACCACTGTTCAGGAATGTTTCATTCAACCACTATAATTTTGGTTGGAATCTCTTCATACTGGAATAATAATTTATCTCGCATTCTCAATCATCTTCCTCCTATAACTTTATGAGAAATCAGATGAATCATTATATTAAAGACTATTTAATAATTTCTAATACTAAACATTGTTTCAGGGTTGAGTTTCAGACTTTAAAACAGCTGCAATTGATTAAAGCATCTCTTGCAATAAATAAATTATATTCAGTGCAAAATTTATTTATTATCACAGAGGTATATTTTATTATTTTTGTTATAGTTCATATAGTTATTCGATAAAGTTTATAATTGATCTAAAAGACACTGGTTATCTATAATAGCTCAATTCTTTGCTTTTTTACAAATTTACGTTAAATTTACAATAACAATTAAACAATCATTTCTGTAACATGTAGGAAAACTTTTGTTTTTCTGACATAGCACCAGCCAATAACATTTATGCATTTGTTCTGTAAGGGGTTAAGCTATTGATTCCTCTCATAAATGAATATTATATAATATAANCGAGGGTTGAAGGGCCATTAAATGTTGTCAGCTTAACCTCTCAAATCTACAAATTAATAAATAAATGAGAGATTAAAAAGATAAATAAAAAATAAATCCTATGTTTTTCATTAAAAAATACGTCACATTTTTTTTTTTTTTTTTAACGGAAAAGTCTAGAATAAGAAATTAGAGGTCTTCTTTGTGTTCCAATTCGAAGCTAAATGAAAATTTGTTTATAAAAAAATAATCAAATGAAATATATTTTTTAAACCGAAATCAAGGTGCCGAAACTAATAGGAATAATCTAAAAGTATTCCGTCGTTCTTCTTAAACTAAGTAAATTCCTCATGTCTCAACAAAGAAGGGCCTAAATTTGAGTAAATGTCGAAAAGGACAATTTATTATGTGAATCAATTATGTCATTGTAGATAATTCAAATAATTAAGAATATATTGAGATGTATTCCATTATAATTTACCTCTAAATGCCCACCCTCATTAGATTTTAGCCAAAAACGAAACCTGAAACGAATAGTTTACAGGGGCTCCAGGGTAGCTCAGAAGATCCTTACCGTTCTCAAGTTGTGGGTTCAAATCCCGCCCAGGTCAATATTTTATTTAATATAAATAAATAAAAGCTTGTCCTGAGCCATGGGTGTTTAGAAGGGAGTGGCAAGATTGCCACTCTATCTAAAGATTTAGATAGCCCCTCCCCCCATGACCTTACGTGCGTGAAAGGGAGGCTAATATTACAATTAAAAAGAGTTTACAAAATAAAAAGGGAATGTAAAGGATTAGTTATTAATAATTATGATATTTTAATAATTTATATTGGGGATAAATCTTAGTACTTTTTCATTTTTCGAATTAGTACTATTTCAGTACCTATAACCTCCCAAAGCGCGTCTAATATAATGACTATAATATTCTTGTAGAAGGCTGTAGTACTCTCAAAGCTGCTCACAGTTTAAAGGTGAATGTCTCGAGATCTGTAATCACATCTTCAGAACTCAGGAATATCTCAGTGAGAGTGTAAGAGGATGACTCCACTATTCCAGTAGAGGGCTTACTGGTCTTCAATCTTCATCAGTATCTTATTTTATGAATATTTGTAATTGAATTTTCTCTTTCATATAATTCTCTATACTTATAGCATATAAGTCAAATCAATAAAATATCTGTGTTCAGTACCATTGATCTAAAATAAACAACCGGACCCTTCTTTGTGGAATCATGAGTTTTAAACAATTCTTCCTCTTAAAAATTATTCAGAATTTAAAATAACATATAGATTTGATCATTTTTCTATCGAAAAAATTTTCGCACGATTTCGCGTAAGGAAATAATGATATCTTTACAACAATTCACAGACTCTACTTAGGAAAAGCTAAATATATGACCCGATGAAAATTATGTATTACACACACACATACAACACACACACACACACACACACACACACACACACACACACACACACACACACACACACACATATATATATATACATATATCACACACATACAAAAGTGTGTGTTTGTGTGTAACTTATACTATGGTTATATTTATGTGTCAATTAGTCTCAATTGACATCAATCAATACATAATCTTTTCTTAACCATCAAGCATCAGGACAATTGAAGTCCAGGCGATCCAAATTTTCTGCTGACGAATTGTCACAGGCGCAATTTAGGTCTCCTACTAACTTTTGTTGGACTTTTGTCGGAGTAAAGTTTAGCTCTAGCTTGGTTCTTTCAAAGCTAGATCTCACAGTGGGGAAGTAGATCCTTGTTTGTGAGCTCTTGGATGAATACTAACAATCCTTTTTCCCATTTCCTAGCGAGTTCTACATTTAAGTTCTTAACAAAATGAGACTTAGGAGCCGTAGAATACAACACTAAGAGAGAGGGGACTTCTGCTGCCCCCTTAACGAGTGTATAGACTTATTTATTATCATAAGCAGATCCTTCAAAGTGCTCACACCCATTTAAACGTGGAACGGATACCGCTCCTTATAACCCGAATGATTGGCTAGGGATTTCACTGATTTTTAGGCGGTATTGTGGAAATTCAGCTGTCATTCTTCATCATCGCTTCATCGCTCTGCCAATGCAAAACCTCTCGTTGCTCATTCATCACCAGGAAAAGCTTCGTAGATAGCAAGTTGTTCCGCTTGGCTGTTGGTGCACCAGGAATCGATGTGCCCTGGGCTATATTTCTCTAACCCCCTGAAGCTATGAAGGCTACCACACAAGCTCTTGATTCACTTTTGCAGTTCCGTCGATATATGTTTCATATACATAATCTTCATATGTTGATGGATTTCATATGCTTGGTAACATAACACTGGGTACTGCCAATTTCTAAAAGCTTTTACACAGATATATACATATATCATCCAGACTTATAAGAATCGCAGAACTTGGTAGTAATTTTGGGCTTTAGAATAACTGGAGGAAGGCCTGCAAAAATCTTTGTGTGTATCTGTAAGCGCTCTGGCATTCAAAAGTTTTAAAATAAAAACCCAAATTCAATATTTAAGCTTCTTTTTATGATCCGTTGGGTGAGTTCTAGCTAAAATCCTTCCAAAGTGAGTGGCATTATTAAGTGCCCGAGTTATACAGTATACTATGTAAAAAATAGCGCTAACGATTCTCAAACTTGTAAGAATAGAGCATATTAAGGATAATATTTAGTAATGGTAACTGATGAATATTTAATATGGGAGTTGATTGGTCTCCTTATTTTGAAAAGTTAGTTACCATATTCAGTAATTAGACTTCTTTATTACTACTGATATGAAAAGTTGTATATAACATTATAGGTATAAAAAGTAATTTTGCAACAATTATCTGCTATAAAATTTTAGACTAAACTCTTATATATTAGGTAAAATATTTCATTAAACTACTATGGTTGACTGGTTTCCATGCATAACGTCCATAAATATTTATTTCGCTGGTTTCATATCATTTATTTAATCAATATAATTTAGATCAGATCTTTAATTCAATTGTTGCAAAATCAATAAATAAGTTTTAAAAATTTATAATCCATTTTATTGGTTTTTTTTTTCAGGTTTTCGCAGCATCAATCACGTATTTATTTGTGATCGTTCAATTTACAGTTCCATCGTAAACAATAAACTCTAGCAATTATGTAATGCATAGAAATAAATTAAAACTTTGTAAAATAAATCTTCTTGAGTAATAAGCGTATTAACTGAACGTCATTGATTATAAGATGATTTTAGTTGGGGTTCGGTCAAGGTAGATAAAAAAAAAATATAAATTAAAAAAAAAGTNGATTTTGTTCGCTCAAATGAGAACCGGTTGAAAAAGCCATGTAATGTGTGTGTGTGAATTGTTCTAAATTAGTTAACATCTTAATTAACTTCGGTCTAAATTTATTGGTTACATTTCCTGGTCTCAGCAAACAAAAGAGAGGCTCACCAATACTAATACCCTACAATACAGTGGGGAATGGAATTTCACACAAGAATATCAAGTTACTCACTTCCCGTCTGTACCTAGATACGACTTTTCCAAAATTTCTACAATTTATTACATATAATCTAAAATAGGGTAATTCAAAATGTTATGTACATGAACTGATGCAAACAAACACACACACACACAAAGTTGTATCTAAGTACTCATAGCACCAGTAATTTTTAAAATAATCAGGCCAATTTGAGCTTCTTCGCGTTAAAAGTTTATTAACGTCTGAATTGAGTGGGTTTGATGAGGAATAAATATAAATAAAAAAACAAAATTGAAAATCTTTAATGCCTCCATTTTTGTTGGTGTAAGGGAAAACATTTTTTTAAGAAACATGTAAGGTATAAAAAGCAATTTTTGTCCAATAAAAAGTTTACGAGAAACGCTTTTGAAGAAAGAAAATTAAGAATTATTAGATGATTTTAGTTGGGGTTCGGTCAAGGTAGATCCAAAAAAATATACAAATTTAACAAAAGTGTATTTTTTAAAAAGATTATCTTTCATTGTAAGCAATCTTCAGGGCTGCCTATCATGAAGACGAGAGAGGACGTCCTGTCCCTAAGTTCACATTTCCATGACTAAATCATGACTATCTTCATGGTAGGCAGCCCTGAAGATGGCTTACAATGTAAGCCGAAACGTTTTCAGATAATAATTTTAAAAAATACACTTTAGTTAAATTTGTATTTTTTGTTTTTATCTACCTTGACCGAACCCCAACTAAAATCATCTAATAATTATATCTACGGTCAAAAAACTCTCCTTTTGTTCAATGGTTTTCTTTTGAAATGACAACAATGAGGATGTATTCACTGGCTTTGTTGATCCGGAAATATTAGCTATGTCAATTTTTTATTTACAAAGAGATTACTACATGCCCTGTTGTTTCCTCAAGTACTCTCAATCTCAAAAGTAAATAATAAGAAATTCTAGTAAATTGGTGTAATTTTTATATTTATCATCATTCTTACTTCGAACAATTTGTGAATAGCCCTCCGATTTCGCTGATAGTGAGTTCTGTGAACTCCCCCAACGTTTCCGTAAGTAGAAAATTATAGAAAGCAGCAGAAAAATGATTTTTTTTTTCTTTAATTCGAAACAGCTCGTTTGACATTGAAATAGTTTGTATATATTATGAGAGTTTTGTCACGCTGTAATACTCAACCTCACTCTGCCATTCCTAATATGAATATTCTATTCATATGAGAGTCGCCCATAAGTTGTAAGCATCAACGACAATAGCCAACAAGAAATACAAACTGACTTTATGATTGGATATGAAACGATTATTTTGTCGAAACATTTAGGCTCAAATAAGAGATTGGTGTTTTTGTTTATTTTTCAAATTAAAAAAGTTCGTTGGACTCAAAGAGATGAGAATCATAGCTTTATATATAT